>JAIPRK010000124.1:220213-245522 GCA_025469195.1 Chaitophorus viminalis
TATTATTATTATTATTATTATTATTATTATTATTATTATTATTATTATTATTATTATTATTATTATTATTATTATTATTATTATTATTATTATTATTATTATTATTATTATTATTATTATTATTATAGTGCGTTGGGTCGTCGCATAGTCGTTTGTGGTCTTGCAGAGTAAAGCGCGCGTCATCATTAAACGGTCTGTTGGCCGACGACGACGGAAACCGTTTAAGCAGCCGTTATAATGTACACGTTGCGCATATACGTATTTAATAATTATGACGATAATAATAACCATAATATTCGTGTACAAAACGGGTGGGAGGCGTGTGGGTTATTTGCGAAAAAAGGGAGAAAAACATATATGTATATACATAGCGGAGAGCCCGAGGGATAATATACGCCACGTTTAAATGTGTTTCGGAAGTTGAACAGTTCACGCCGAAAAAAACCCCTTTCGACAAGGTCACCCTGCTGCAAAGTATAATATTATATTGCGTACAAAGGACACCGCCGCCGACGGGGTTGGCGCCAAATAACGGATGGACGCAACGGAATAATACGATTTACATACTAAATCATGTTCACAGGGTGTTTTGAATATGCGAAAAACTAGTTACTCTTATACGATTTGGCAAACTCAATACGAAACACTTATACGCGAATAAACATTATATGGATAATAATTACATTACATAGGCTTATAACCCACAATGTTGAAGCCTCATTTTTAATGAAAAAAAAAAGAAAAGAAAAAGCACATTATATTACTGTGAGACCGGAAGAATTTAAGGTCAATAAATTTTTTCTATTTTCCATCAAGAAGGGAAAAAGCTGTGCGGTATAGCTTTAATAATTCAAACAAAAGTTATTCATTTTAAATGATTAATATAATAATATAATAATTTATCTGTACGTTCATTTCGTGGAACATATTATATAATATAACTGCAATCGAAAGGTCAATTTTATATATTATTTGCATCGGGACTGCTGACATTTTCCGTTATAAGGAGGATTATGTTTAATAGAGGATCCGTTAAGAGAGATTTTACTGTAATATACCTAACTGCGTTTAGTTGTTTATGTTGCAGGGTCCACGGGGACGAAACACCGAACCGCGAAAAAAGACTTTAACCCGTCCTCTACCACTTTTAAATAATATGCAAAACACGTATATCGATGCAGCCACATGTAACCTAACCACATGCACATATATCCACGCAACGCGGAACGAATTGCCACATCCTGTATACATTAAAGTGTATATACCTCTGTACACGCAAGACAATTATTACATTATTGTACCCGTTTCACGAGAAAGCTGTCGTGTGCGTTCCTCTGCCGTTACGGGTGTGTGTACGCGCGCACGCGACGAAAGCGTTCACGTATACGGTGCGCTACTATATATTATATTATTATTAAGGTCAGAATATTTCTGTACTCACGTTGTGCAGCTTGTAGTAGAGTCCGCAAGCGTTGCAAACGGGTTCGCCGTTTTGGTTTCTCCTCCACAGCGTCGTGGTGGACGTTTTGCAATTCGCACAGCTTGTCCCGGCTCTACGGGCTGCCGACTGCAAGGACTGGAATAGAAAAACAATTATTGGATTAGATTTTTATTATACATGCTAATGCGTGAGTATACGAGAGTTTATAATATATTTAAAATGTTTTTTCGAGTGTATTATTATAATGTATAGGTATGTATGGAGGTATAAAACGCATTAGTATTAATGTACATACGTGGTGCGCATTAGCTGCACGCGGAAACGAGTAAAAGGTACCATTTTGTAAAAAAAAAAGAGGAAAATAAAGTTAAACAAAAACCACATGCGCTACAGATGACAACAAAATTATGTTTGCAATATTGTACGGAATATTGTATACTGTTTTTGGTTGTAAAAACTTTCCAGTTGCCGATTATATACTTCTGCAATGTAAGTCTATATATTATTATGTTGACCGACGACAACGACGGCGATTCCGATATAATTTAGTACTATATTACACAAACGGGCCACGCGCGCGATTATTAATATATGATGGTAATAAATACACACGGGACATGTAACTATACGCATAATATATACGCGTGCCCTTCGTATAAATACTTCACGTGCACAATAGTGTAAGTAGTTAATGTGCTCGTATATAAATGTATATTGTGTGTATATACGAGGTACCTAGTGGTGCGGTCGTTTAAGAGTTTTTTTTTTATACACAATATAGGTTCACGTCGATCAGTCAATTAACAAAGGTTGTTGTAAGTAGAAAAGATTTCTTCTCATTTGAACTTGTATATCAATTAGGCTTTGCTGTATACATACATGCGTATTTAATGTATGTTATATAAGTACGTCAATGTATATGTGTATACACGATACATTATTATGTTTGTATTCAAATTAAAAACATTCCACGCCACATTAGCATAATTCTACGTTGTAATAGTTGTCCGTTCAAAATATGTCCATATAATGTTCGAACATCTTGTAACATTTTTGTGAAAAAAAAAATAATAATAAAAAATAAAATAAAAATTGAATGTTTAATTTTCATTCTATTTTTTTAACGTCACCAGATGCATTTTTATGTCTGCCAAAAAAAAATAACGTGTTGTACAAAGAATATTTGTATATAGCGGTAACATATTTAGACTCGTTTTCCCGAGACAAACGCAAACCACTATAATCCCCGCCCTTTTCCTGTAATTACCATTTTATTTAATTAGTCGTTACAATTTCGCAGGTGTTTTGACCTCATCACCGCAATCATTGTCCAACCGAAAAGAAAAAAAAAAGTGACAACTTTATGGCGCGATTGACGAGCCGACGAGGTTTTACGCCGCGGCAAACGAATAATATTATCCATTATAATATCATTCCAACAGAAGTTATTAATTCAAACCGTTATGGAAAACGATCATCGCAGCAGACAGCGAACGCGCATGAAGTAGCGTATGGTAAAATTGATACCACTATAATTTTAATAGTATATTGTACCTTTATAATAATATGTATTATGTATAGTTGAACGTGAAAACGCTAAGTGGTATTTAAAATATATATATATATATAAAATAAAAATATTGAGTTAAACACACTTGAGAGGTGTCAAATTTCACAGAAAATGTCATTCAAAACATTTTGTACACGTTCGACTACTATACTATTTTTTCCCCCACAGGTTGCCCTTAAAAGGTTTTAAGCCATTGAAATATTTTTATATAAAAGCATCCATTAAACACCACGTCGATTTGGCGTGTTGTACGCATCACGTGAACCACCAGCTATTATGCATTTTATTTTTCAACCCTCGACATGGAGATAAGAAAACACCGAAAGGATTGAAAGGCGAGTTTTACCGTGTACACAATATGGCATGTTGTTTTCGTGCACTGCATACATGTAGTAGGCATGCCTTCGTTCGATTAAAATATATATCGTATATACCTTATACGTCAATATAATCTTATATATATATACACAGAATAAAATCAATCGAACAAAATCGTATATCATATGCATGAGGCCGCAGCGAGTAGGACACGTGGACGTTCTCAGAAAAAATACAAAATAAATTTGACAGTTGAGTGTATAAAATATTTTGTATTGCCTATAACATAACAGACAAAATATATGTCTATAAACGTGCTCGTATGCGTATAATATATGCGATATTATAATATTATAGTTGGAGCAATAGTAGAGTATATTTTAGTAGAGCGGTATAGTATATACTCGTATACGCGTATACATTATAGTCGTATAGTATTTTATTATTTTTTCTTCGAATATACAATAAAACAGCTCGTCTATTGTTCTAACAAACTACAGTAGGTCCGCGCTGCTGCAACAAATATATGTATAAATAGACTATAAGACATTAGCCGTTTAGAACGTGATGCTGAAAAAAAAAAAAATTCCAAACAAGCCTATTGTTCAACGATGAAAACGCGATGTCCGCCACTTATTTAATAATGTATAATATATAATATATATATTATAATAACAACGTGTTTAAATATATATATATATAATATAAGCGCAAGCATAACAGTATCTACACAAGAGGTAAACCGTATACCTACTTACACGTATTGGAAATTAATAATATATATTATGTATAAAAATTACAATAATATTATTTAATACGTATATTGGCATATGCTGTAAGAGCGCACGTTTAAAAAGGGTAAACGATAGGTATATACCTATCAGTGAACGAGTATATTTTATTTTAAATTTATTTTTATCGATTGATCAACGGCCAGAAACCCTTTACAAAATTTACATATGCATGTGTATTTATGTAGGTATATTATTATTATACGCGCGGTGTATGCACGTGCATGCAGCGGGGGTTATTCGGGTTTTCTTCCGGTCGCGCGTCATGTGATTGATTTCTTCGGCGTCGGAATTCCACCGGCGGCGCAGCCCGGGCCCCGCGACGTTTAAACATATAAATATAATGGCTACTTATACAATAATAATGTACTACTACTGCCGGACCTTACGTGTGTACATATATATTATGTAGTACACACACATATATACACATACCTATACGTACCGCGGTGACCGTACGAAACGACTTGTCCAGTTGTCAATTAAACGTCATACGTACAATGTATACAATATAATATTATAATATAATCGGATCGGTTTTCGACGAGCACATCGGATGGAAAAAATAAAAATAAAATAAAACGTTTATATACAGCTTATATATATATAGGAACCCGCAGCGCGTATTTCGTACAGGTAAAATGTCCATTAGAGGCGTGTAAGATACGTAGGCGTACATATACATACACACACACACACGTATGAGTGTGTGTATGCAACAACCCCGTCGTCTGAGACCGAAAATATTAAATAATAATAATAATATTACACATCGCCCGTTCGTACCTTCCAATTTGTGACTCATCATATTTTTTTGTTTTTTTTTTCTCCTCTTCCTCTTCTCCTACCACTCGCGCGCGCGCGAGCGCGAGACCCGTAAACGGCACGTCAATATATTATTGTATACTATAAGGTCCTCTGCGCGCGTGTATAATCCGACACGATAATAATATTTTGTTCGCCGATCCAATCATTTGATAAGTGCGCTGGTATTTTGATAAATGGACATACGAAGAAATGAGACGGCAACTGTGGGTCTACACGCGCGCACCCGTAAGTGTGATCGTGCTTACGTGCCGTTTATAATAATAATAATATGTGATATTCGGGATTCCGTCGTATAAACGTTTACCGTTTAGTTTACATATGCAAAATAATACGTAAGCGCTTAATATATCGGGTATATACTTACACTTTGATAACCTATAGACGATACCGTATACAGAAACGGTACTATGGTTGCACGATATACTACTTATATATAATACATAATTAATATGTTATAAAAGCGATATGATAATTGTATCATGTACAGTAAAACCTCTTTATAATGGAATCGTCTGGGACCAAACATTTTTCCGTTAAAAAGATGATGTCGTTTAATAGAGGGTCTGGTTATAGAGAAGTTTTACTGAATACCAATAATAGATACGTCTAAAGGACCGGGATATTATGCTCGCGGCTCCTGAAATATTATATTCTTTGGAAATCGTTATTAAAATGCCAGGTCAGACCGAAAGCCACTGTTAACGAATACGACGTTGATGACGCGCGGTAGTGGTGGTCGGTCGTCGCGTAATTACTGAAGCTGAACGCACTAATTACCGTGAGATTTCACCTCTAATCAGATCAAAAGACGAATAGTAAGTACATATTGTTGTGTATACATCACGTGGTTAATCGCCGATGACGAGACGAACAGTCAACATATTATAATACACATTAAAGTATGCATAGGACACGCGTGTACAACCGTAATATAAACGTGGGCGATAAAAATATAACTATATAATATATACTCGTATGTATGTTGTTTCTCAAAACTAAAATTGGACTTGAAATTGGATATTTCAGTAAGTTTTACGAACATCTCGTATTCGAATGGAAAATATTTACTCATCATCGCGGGAGAACTGCATCACGCGCGATATGGCAATGAAGGGTAATTGAAAATGCGGAAAATTGTAAAAATTATATTGTAACACTTGCAATACTGCAATACTTGCTAGATTGATGGACCGAGACCCGTACATTATCTTAGGCAATAAACGGTCATATGACTAATGATGATGCGCTGAAGACAGATTTGGCGGACCACGCGTTGAGCGCCTGACCTAGCTTGCATCATCAAGAACATGGAACAAACGAGACGGACGAATAATGATAATACAATATTATGCCTATTATATTCCGTATACGGGTTAGTACATATGGATATATACACGCACTGCACACGTGTTCATCGGTGCAGACCCCGGGGTCTCGATTGAGCATAAGAAATCGCTAATAGCTCTCGAAATTCGATTCGAAGTAAAAAAAAAATTATTTTTACAATATTCAACCGACGACGCGACGTGTTTCACACGCGATAACCGAATACACCACGGTACAGTATTATAGTACATTATAATATATTTTACGTACGCGTTTACTGTTGATGTATATACATATATTAATAATATTGTTTCACCCGGTAAGTCCGAGGGCGATCTATAACGACATTGTACGCGCGCGTATTAAAATACACCGTTTATACGCGCGCGTATCTCAGACCTACATATCATTATAATATTATGCGTGTGCATGTGCGTATAATATATACGCGCGCGCTAAACGGTCGTGCGCGGATAAGTATTGGGGCACGATATCCGCGTCGCGAGATGTATCGGTCCGATAATAGCGTAGCATAATATAATTGGTGGAAAAAAAATAAAATAAAATTAAGTACAAAATAAAAAATTAATGGGTGTACCTATCTTGCCCGCGTTGTTCTGCACCTAAGCACTCTGTATATACCTACATATACACCTTTATGTGTTCCCATGTATATATTATAATATGTCTATAATGTACGCGCGCGATCGTGCACTCGCGTATTGTATGTTATGTACCTTCGGCCATCGAATAATTTAATAATAATATAATCGTAATAATAATAATAATAATAATAATAATGTAATACAACGAGAAAAACGGCCGAGATCGCTTCGTCATGCACAATCAATTACGCTATTAGACGAACGTGACGGGGGGTGCAAACACGTCACATATATCAAACAATTCATTAAGAGAATTTTTTTATTTTTTATTATTATTATTCTTTCGAAACTCTGGCCGTAAGTATATTATGGTGTTTCGTCGTCATTGTCGTTGCGTCGTTTTCGTGTAATAATATAACAAGTAACAACACAATACCGCCCGTGTACCGCGAGAACGCGTACATATTATCTTATGACGACGGATAATCCGTTTAAATACGGACGGACGTCGCAGTATACGCGCAGTGTACATAATTGCGGGTTGCCAGAGCTGTATTTATGTACGCGTGGTGTTGTGTCCACCCACCCCTTGCGGACGAGACGCAATATAGTGAGTGTATGTAATAGGTGTGTTATTAAAAATATTATTTTTATCGACGCGCGTCAAGTCCAAGGGTAAAAAAAAAAATTAACCCTTTCAAAAATCAACGACTCGCACACGTATACATATCTTCAAGTCGGGACGTGTAAAGGCGTGCGCGTAGACAGTGTTAAGGGTGCGTACCTTCGTGCGCCAGCGCAGAGTATTTACCGAGAGTATATTAATAGATATATACCGTATGAGAAAGATAACATTACTATATTATATAATATTATAGGTACTATTAAGGGGATTGTAAGCCATGATTTTGTGACTTTGAATTAATTGTGAAATCTTCTTCAGATCGGCTTTCTCGCATTTTTTTTAAATTTTATACTTAGCATTCCCGAAAATGAACTTTTGTTGATTTTTATGTTTTCAATTTGTTTAATTCTATTTTGTGAAAGTTTGGAGGAAAAAATTAAAAAAGTGGGAAAGTCGATCTAAAGTAGACTAAACAATGAACTCAAATCAGTTTTTAAAATTTTTATCGCATTAATTGATCGATCGGTACGTTGGAAATATAAAACGTATAAATTCCTATGTTGCGCGTGTAATAGCTAGAGACAGAAAATCATGGCTTACAATTCGCTTAAAGACTATAGTATCAAAATTATGTTCCTGGTATGTACAGCGTATAAGATATTGCAGTCGAAACCACTACTGAAAAGGAATATCGGATTCGATTATAAATACGTTTTATGAACCCGATTATGGGCACTTAATACGATACCGGGTTCTAATTAATTATGTGCGCCCCGAACTATAATAAGTTTTCGCAGGCATATGTATGACGTATATATTATAAATTACGGGTACACGTAGACCCAACAGGAGGATTCTTTGGTGCGCTCAACCCATCAGGTAAGTAGTACAATTACAACATAAGTAAGTCAACATTATATTATGCGTGTGTGTGTGTGTGTGTATGTGTGATGAGTACATACAAAAATATGTAATATCGTCAAGGTCGATGAGATAATATAGTGTGTGAAAACTGAAAACACACCGTCGGCGGTGCCGTTTGGTGCACATATTTATATGAGTGTGCGAGCGAGTGTGTGTACATGTGTGTAAATATAATCGAAATGTACGGAACTAGTTTTCGTGTGAACCATAAAATTCGTATCCGTATATACGGGGTGTTAACGTGATGTAATTAATATATGCTCGCGCTGTAATATATATGTATAATATATGTACTACGTATATGCGGGGAAATATTATACATCGCATCCTCTTGAGATTCGGCCGCGGTGGAGGAGGGCAAAAACAACTATACGTACCTATAGGTTATTAATCGATTTCGATAAAGCTGGGTGTTACGATTAAAAGTAAGAATAATTAATAGGCTAAAGGTTATAATTAGAGGTATGTTCTCTCTCTCACTTCACGTTAATATTTACTGTAAGATCGTGACCGAGGGGACTTTGCGCTGCACCACCCACCACACACACGTATAAATACACTACGTACACACATACACATACACATGTTATAAACAGCGAAGTCTATTTTATAATATATTATATCCAGAAAGGAATAAATAATAATATACATACATATATGTGAACTGGGTATACTATAGTATATATTGATGTACGTATGAAACATCTCCCAAGTAGGTACGTCCCAATATTATTTTTTTTTCCAAAACGTGCGAGAAGATTTGACGATTAAAAAATCAAACACAATTTGTACATACACACATATATATTATATATATATATATGTACCTGTACCTGCGCGTATGTATCATGATAGTCGTGTAAATAATTAAGACGTATACGCACAATGTGCATTATAATAATAGGTACTATATAATGTATCATATCGGTTGGGTCGCTGACTCGCATCGAAAGAAATAATATATCATAATTACTATTACTATAATACTTTTCGTGTAAACAAAATATCGACCGCTTCACGTCCGACTACGACGATGGCTAAGACGTGAGACCGGACTTCTTAAGCACGGTATAATATATTCTACAGGTAAGAGGTAAGTAGGTACAAATTTATTATATATATATATATATATATAATGTACTAACTCCCTCGGGAATTGATGCAAAATATGCGTAAAGAATGTTTTAAACGTTTTGAGAAATTAACAAACGTCGATTATATTACATGGTGATTATAGATTACATATATTCCGCGCGCACCGGCCGGCTCGGCGTAAACATGATTTTCATATAAACGATGTAGGCATGTAAGACGTACATATAATATTACAATATAACTTTATGCGTGCATGTGTATGATAATTTAATGTACACGTTGCACAGCATTATAATACTCGTATGATATTATACACTCGTCAAGTACAGATAATCTTTCCGCACCTCATCGTTGGTTTGGTGGTAAAATTAATAATAAATATTCAAAACCGTTAATCAAATTACTTAAATGGCTTATCAATATTTTAATTAACGTGCAATGTCTAAGTAATATTATTGGGAATAAGACGAAGGAGAAGAAGAAGATGAAGAAATGGTAATTGTAATTCTACAACGTCATATCGAGTCAATATAATAAGCATAAAGTACCTATAATAATTATAATGCATATCATACCGAGCGTTTATATACTATAAGGTTTATTGAATATTATACGTTTATAAGGAAATCTTTATGCGACCTGTACCTCTTTATATTATACATACCTATACATTGTATTTGTATGTATATTATTATTATAATAATGTGTATTTATAACACAAATAAAATAAAAATAAATAGGTACATTATTGCGATCGCGATTAAAATCGAATACATCATCATATTATTATGATAAGAACATGTGTGTACAGGGGCAAATTGTAGTCCTATTATTTAAACATGTAAATGTCGTGTTTACGCATATTTTTTCGTGTTGTACAATACCAAGGAAATCGTTCGTGTGTGCCGTTCGTGCGAACCGAACCCAACCGATCGGCTAACTACGGCCGTGGCGGCGATTCTGTATAAAAAAATAAAAATAAATAAATGAAAAAAACGATATATCGGATGTTAATGTTTTATTGTTGAACGATATTCTCTTTCGGTAGATATTATATACATAGCGACGTCGGCGATAGCGGTGGCGTAACGATGAAGTATTGTACTACCGACACTACGATGTTGTATTTTTAATACTTGCACATTATTGTTTATTTCTATTTTCACCAACAAATGTACGCCGAACGTATAGGGTATACGTACGTGGGATAGGTATATGATGGGCTACGCGGAATTTCCATTGGAAGTCCATACGGCCATACGGGGTCCAACACCGCCGGAGCCGGGGCCGGATCGTTAAAAATTAGGATACCGTAGGTTAGATATATACTGCACGGCATACATATAATAATAATTATAATACACGTATTACAATAAGGCTGTATAAAAACTGAATAATAATCTGTGCGTTTGTATAAAATATATGAATACACTTCTCCAAAGCAGTTATATATTATATGCAATGTAATATATAATATTGTTTATAACCATATTATATACTAATAATATTGATATATTATAATATATTAAACAAATTGCAGCCATAAGAATTTATCATTCTTCATTTCATTCGTCGGGTGAAAACGCGTATTTCATTGTAATATCGTTAATATTAACTCGGTGGTTACGAATTATTAGTAGTAAGAAGTTAGAATAGTTGTGATGGAACAGACAGGAAAGCTAAGCGTGAGAAAACCGGAGAGCCAATCATCATGTCAACAACAGTAATGCGGATAGAAGTATAATGGTTGAAAATTTAAAATATCTAATAATTTTTTTAAATTAGAAGATATTGTCATATACCGACATATTGCCAGGTTATATGTATTAATATTTGATATAATCATTAGATGTTACGTCAGTGCGATTTAGGTGAAAACTACAAAACGTGTACACGAACGCCACAGACCACAGTCGTGGCATACCATGGTTATGCATAACAACGCAACAATATGAGTAAATTAGAACGTTATATTATGTTGATCGGTCTTGCGGCAGTGTCGAGTAACGAGAAAAAACTATTGAGCACGCGATGATAATAACACAAAAACAGTCGATTCTGTGTATATACATGCAAACTATAAACACAATAATTTATAAAAATTATTGTTTCACGCATGCGCAGAAAATATACATGATATTGTGAAATTTAAATAAATGATGGCTATAAATTTATGAGTTCAGGTGAGAAGTTATATGATTGCTGATAATAATATACACTTGTAAGCGAGAAAAGATAATGCAAAGAAGAGAGGGCAAAAGAAAAAAATAATTAAAATACATGAAACTATTTTAAACATATATAATGAACAATTAGAATTGTCGATAACATAAGAAAAACTGTTGTGCAAATTGCATATTATTTTTATTATACCGAACATATTCGTGTTGAAAGATATTTCTAAATGTATAGAATTGTCGTTGTACTCAATGTTTGAAAGAGCAGGGGGTAGTTGAAATAAAACTATAGTTTTGGATTCATAGAAATTCATGAAGTCCAGGCGAATCGATTTCCCCGCAGTACATTATGCCATGATGTACGCTGCCATATTCATAGAATTTAACTTGCCCGAGCCCATCGTCCAACAGAGAGTTTAACTTTAATACTTGTCTATTGTGTTGATGTCGTAGGATTTTCGAAATAATTGGACGTCATTTTCAGGAGAAAATAAAACTATATATATAGTATATATCTTATAACTGTGTAATATAATAATAATAATAATGTTATTACGACGGGATTGACATCCACCGAGTCGACTTATTGTTCGCACGGCTTATTTATATATATATATATATATATATATATATATATATATATATATGCATTACATCGCAATGGTCAATGTCTGCGTAACTGCTCAGCACTCGGAAGAAGAAGGTCAAACCTAGAGAGACGTTGCGGCGAACGACATTGCCTGCGATGGAAACAGCGGTTCGGGGGTCGGTGCCTGGGAGCGGAAATCGTGCGGAATTAAGTGGTCCGAAGAAAAATAATGGGTTTTAAAAACTGAAGGGTCCACCGGCGGCGGTGGCGATGGTAGCGCGCAAGTAACGGGCGAGGCGAAGTGTAGCCGAGTCGGGTTATAAGAATATAAGAAGCTTTGGCTCTGACCGAATGCTTGTTTTTCCGACGGGCGCATGAAAAACCCGGCCTGCAGCAAGGACGTCGTCGCACGCGTGGCGGTGAAGAAGGGATATTTTCCGCGATAATAAATCACAAGGGATTCGTAACGTTTAGAGGAGATAACGGAACAAGGGAGCTTTGTCATCGGTGTACATAGGCGCGCGCGTGCATATACGTATATACACATCCACGTATACACATATACGTATACACGTATAAAAGGCCCGGGGAATGTAGGGGAGGTTTGGGTCGTATGTATATAAATACAGCTGCGACGGCGGAGGAGAGGGATCATTTATCAACGTTCGCGTCGTTGGCGAGGACTTTGCAGGACGCGATCACGCGCGTGCGTGTGATGATGTATACGCACACGCGCACACACACACACGCACACAAACACGCACACACACACAGGCCCTGTACACTATACGTATATATTAAATGTATGTATAAACTCCCTGCCGCCTTCATTGTGGCCGGCCGGCAATTGCGCAGTCGATACTATCGCGCGTCCCCCTTTTTCGCCGCTTGCGCACACACGCACACACGGTGCAATGGTCGTCAGGGTGGGGCGAAATACATTTTTACGTACGTTATATTCACTCGTCGTTCACCCCCTTTGCGCGTCCGACCACCACTACCACCGCCGTCGCCCCGGGAATTACACTGGCGTGGGGCGTCGCGACCGATCGTTATCGGACGGCCCCCCGGGGGTGGATAGACGCGAGAGGAAGGCGGCCGGCACGTTTCCCCAATACGTCACTACCCCACATTATTGTACAATATGATGTATAATAATAATAATAATAATAATAACAATAGTTATGTACGGCATTTTTTATTCCCTTTGACGATTTCCATGTGTGCGCGCGCGTCCCCGTGCTCGTATTTTTTTCCGGGGTTTTTTTTCTCCGTATCGAGGTACGAGGAAAATGGCGCGACAGGGACTCCCTCCCGGAACCACCGTGGGGAATCTGTATACATACAAGTATATAAATCGATGACAGGCATATATTATATTATGTGTTTTGTAAACGGTTGACAATAACTGTTGGTATTATTATAATATTGCCGACGACGGAAAAACAATTAGGATTTTTTGTGACCACTATAACGGTCGAATGACAAAGACCACTGCACCAATTCTAGAACTGGACATATAATATATTATAAGTAGGCGCAAGTTTATTTCTGTAGGTCGTGTAATCACGCCATAAACGTACTATATACTATCCTGTACGTTACCGTGGCGACGGGTTTGTTGTGACAATCGAATTCGGTACGTACATCGTACGTGAATATAGCGTTCACGCGCATTTATATTTGTATATAAATGTGGTCCCAACCCCCTCAACAAAGTCATGTAACAAATAGCTATTGACGAGCGTTCTTCAACAAAAATGATAAATATTTGCAGCACCATGGTCTTTGTATAAGTACGTATACATTTCGCAATAGATTTTTGCTTGTGCTAGAAGAGCATAATATTATATTTCAATCACCAACATTACGACGGCTCATGTGCATTTTTAATTTAAAATAAAAACTTGACCATTTTATACATGGTACCCAAAAGCTATATCAGAAACGATTTGACCCCGTCTTATTTATATATATATATATATATATATATATAGCCATGGAATTATAAAGTATATAATATTATAATCGACACACTATTATGCGTAGGTATACCGCATCACATCTACACGTACAGCAATAGAATATTATAATAATACATCTACTGCAATACTTACACGTCTCTTAGGTGAAACGCGCTGCTGACTTGAAAACGAAATATAAAATATAAATGACCCGATATAGTCCAACTGCTGAGGCGGCAGAGTTCAATTAGACGCGATGGACTACGACGACAACGTCGACGGTGGTTGTCAACGACCGTTATTGTGTGTCGCGTCCTCTGCCATTCTGTTGTCGGATCAATCGGGAGGTCGGTTCCCCCCGACACGACTAGGACGAAGACTAGAACGAAGGAGACACGGTATACGCGCGGCGTGTGTTTCACAATCACGCCGCCGACGACGACGACAACGACTCGTGTGTTTCTTCCCCATCATTACTTTTGTGTTTCTTTAAATAAAGTACACCCGACGACTGGACATTTGCATACACTAACTCTTGCTGTGCACTACACACATACACACACACACACACACACACACACACACTATCAGTAAATAATACTATTTCTGCCACTCATGTATGTGTGTATTTCGCTGAAAAGGAGCGGAAAGGAGCCGGGTGGTTTGACCGACAGCCGGGTTGCAGGTGGTGGCGCGGAGGATCTGCGCTGCACTGTTTGCCATGTAAGGATTGACGTGCCACTACCGGGCGTTTTAGCTTTATTTACACACACACACACGCGAGCGCGGGGGCTTTGCCCTAATTAACTCCCGAGATCACACACACACACATGCACATACTCACTTACGCACAAGACAGTCGTTCAATGTTAGACGACGACGACCAGTTACAATAATATATAATACATATGGCTATTAAATAAACACGCACATTTAACATATTTCGTCGATGTACTCGTCGCTTTGTATTCACCGCGCAAGATGTATTATTATTATTATTATTATTATTATTATTATTATTGTTGTTGTATATTATACATGTATGGGCATTGCGGACAAATGCGAATGTTGTAAATCCACGCGAGGAACGCGAAAAGTAAAAGCGGAGGACGCGCGCGCGCCACACCGGAACATTCGGCCGCTGCAGCCGCGAGGTCCTTAATACGCATCTTCGCGCCCGCGTGAAAGGTCTCTTTGCAACATGTAGGCGTTTATCTTTGAAATATTTTATTGTTACGTGGTGAAAATTGAGCCGCCCGGATTTCGTTGCCCGGTGATTGGAACAAAAAACTAAACAATATATGGTATAGTATAATTAAATGTCTATTATTCGCGGACCGATTGTGTTGTAATCATCGGAGACAAAAAGAGTTTATTGCTCTAGCAAAAAAAAAAAAAAAACCGTCCGACGCGTAGAAATTGAATTGTTTGGACCACTGGTTCGGGTGAAATCGGATTATCTCCCTTCCATTCCGTGTACGCATGTATACCGGCTATTATAATATACACATTGCCATAATAATACGCTGGTACACATCGTCGTCGTTTTCGTCGTAGCCGTAGTCGTTTGCAGCGCATATAGTTTACATATTTACTTAGTGTAATGGAACCGTGAGCGTTTTATAGTAGCACATAATAATATACCTACAACGCGGCCTTATATAGGTAGGTCGGTTTAGGTATAATGTGGGGGACAAGCGTTGTTGTTAACGAGTAAAAGCAAAATTATTGTAAATAGTACAAGATAATATATAAGCCAACGAAAGAAAACCCGTAACGTTCACATTATTATCTGTATGCATCTTGGCTGCTATGGCACATTTACATATTATATATTATTTTATTTAATGTGTCATTAAAATAGTGATGTTTTCGGTGGCAACAGTTTTTTCGTACACAAACTCTGTGTTATTAATTACGTATCCGCGTAATATACATTTCACGACACGTAATGTGTGGAAAAATTGAACCAATTGTAAGCTTATAGTATACCATCCGTCGGGATTCGAAAATGTTTGAAGTCGTACTGTGCATAATTTAACCTATAAATCGTAATGTACCTGTCACCAAACAGTAGACGACACGGGTGCATGTGCGCGTGTAATGTTATTTAGGACGAAATCGCGCAAAAAACGTTAGGAAACAATAATAATAATAAAAAAAAAAACCAAGTGCCGTCCGACACGAGTTCGAATATAAAAACAACGAGAGAGTGGTGGAGGTGTGGTTGAGCATAGGTATACGCATGACAGACGATAATTCATATTTTCGGATACTTTATTTTAACCGAAAGTGTTGTGTGCGCGCTTTGCGCACGCGATGTATTATTATTATTGTTATAATAGCGCTCTATGAACGCGAGCACTGACTGGCCGTTATATATCACGTACCTGTGCGCGTGTGTATATGTGTACATAAGTCCCCCGTAAGTCGTATTATTATACGCGGCGCAGCAGTGCTCCCATTATATGTAAATTTCGTCGGCAGCAGTTACCGGTGAAGGGATGGGTGGTTGCGATGCGGTCCGGGTTAGGAGCATATGCATTAAAGGGTTAACCGATATCGCTGCAGTAAATTACAATATATTATATTATACATTTTATGATAATAATAATATATTATATTATAATGTATTACGTATGGAAAAAAAAACCAGTCCAACGTATAAGAAGCCGACCGAATGGTGCGGTGGTGTTGACACGACGAGACAAATTTGAACAACAATACGGTTAAAAAATGAATACAGACTGCTTACGTATAACAGTGATGCCCAACCTTTTTTCCTCGACGGGCCATTTTAGTAAACAATTATTTTCAAGCGGGCCATCAAATATAAAAATACGAGAAATCTTGTTTATTTGAAAATCCATTCAATATTGATGCAATTGATGTCGAAATTTCTTTACAAATTAAAATTAATGAGTTGAAAAATAATTTTTTTTACTACGATGAATTTAAATTAAGCAGAAAAAAATGATATTTTAAAGTTGTATTGAAAACTTTCATACGAAGATTCCCTTCTTGGACTGACATTATGATGAAAATGGCAATTGTATTTGAATTGACGTATATATGTGAAAAACATTTTTCACGGATAAAATAAACAAAATCAGTTCATAGATCGCGACTTACGGCTGAACCACCTTCATTCAATTTTCAAAATTGGTAGAATTAAATTCCAATCAGATTTTTCATTATTAGTGAATGAAACACAAGTTCAAATTCGACAATAAAAATAAGCGTAAAATAATTTTATATATTTTTAATTTTATTATTATTATAGGAATTATCAATAAATTTTTGGAATACTTAAAAGAGTTCATAAATTAATAAAATCGTATTTTGTAATAATTTTACTTTTTTTCTGAATATTTTGTTTTATTTAGAAAAGTGGTAACGGGCCATATGTGGCTCGCGGGCCGCGGGTTGAGCATCACTGGCTTATAACATAATAACCATCATATACGTATATATGCATAAATAATAATAAAATAAACACGTATTTCTCGATTCGAAGATTGTGAAAAACTTGGATTTCTTTAAATCGTTTGCGTATGGACTATAATATAGTCGTGCGAATATAGATACGTCATGTAATACGCACATCCTTACAATTGAAATATATTTGTGTATTTTTGTTGTATAAAAATGTGATTTCTTTATTAAATCGTGATACAGACTATACAATCTAGATATTATGTATAAAATTCATCGTTTAACGACTTAAGGTACCTAAATCGTACGTTTGATTGGCCGGTTTAATGTGTATAATAAACATACACACGTACCAAGGGGTGACCGCGTTTCTCGGGTAACGCCGCGGTAACCGGTTGAAATTATCTTTATACGGTACATACAAATACACGGGGAGGGAGAACAAAAAGCAGTAAAGAGACGTTTGGAAAAAGGGGACCGAACATCGAACATGGCCACTGCATGTTATACAACTACCCCATATACCGCACGGACACCAGCGGCGGGTTGTGCGTGGCAGCAGCTGGTTGCCCCTTCGTTTTTCATGCAGCTTTCCCACAGGGCGGGCGCGCGCGCGCGCGCGTGTGTGCACTGAGAAATATATATGTATTATAGGGGACGATGTGAGACGCGCCGGGGGAAACGAGCCCCAATACTATATTATGTGTACAGTAATACTATATATACGTATAGATATATATGTGATTGTTGTTGTGTGTATAATATACAATCGCTGTATACGCGTGGTAGGTAACTGGTATATACCAACGTGTGGTAGATGGAAAAATCAATGTGTATGAAGAAGGCGGCGGCGGCCGGGGACCACGAATATGACGGCGGTGGAGGTGCGCGGCGGTTAAAATCATTGATTTCGTCGAACGCGCGCGATGATTACGTACGTTTCCTTTTTTTTCAACGTTTTTCTTTTTTTCCATTTCCGTGGTTTTGTTATATTACATAAATATATATATATATATATATATATATACTATACCAGTGTATATATGCGGGTGTGTCTGTGTGTGTGTCCACCCTCCACGCAAACGTCACTCCCCGGCGGTGACGTGGAAAAAAATGAAATAAAACCCAGTTTGGTCGATATACCTACGCCGGGCCACCACCATACCGTCCGCACCCATTTTACTGCAACGTGCACTGTATAAATAAGTATAATATACAGTTTAAACTCGAAAAAGGGTACTGCAAGGGATATATTATTATATTATATAAATATATTATTTTCAACCATGACAGACAGACATCCGAGTGGCGCTCGGTCGAGACGAAAGAAATCACTCTGACGTGTATGTATATATACCTATTATATTTGTATTTCAACGCAACATAATAATATATTGAAATCGAGAAATCGTGTATGTACACACGTCTTATTGAACGCTCTTATTCATTGGACGACGAGTGTGTGGAATGCACAAACAGCTATCGGAAAACGGCAAAAACTGCGAAACAGCAATTTCTGCTCGCACACGTATATACCCCGTACCCAACTATAATACATATGTATGATATCGATCGACCGTATCGAAATTTTACCTCCTTTTGCTTCACTCGTATACAGCAATAAGACGTTTTTCCATTCATAAAACTTAATTTCCATTCGATTTTTCCACTTAATTTTTTGAAACTTTACTCGTATTTAACCCGCGATTTCATAAGGCATATATTATCTGCGCTTACTACTATTACATTAGTCTTAATAGCAAAATTATCAAGTCGCATAATATGCGTTACATACAAATTATTGATCTCTGACGATTTAATTGAAACGAGCGCATGTGGCTTTATAATTGATTATTTATTAAAAAAAATTCCACGAAAAGATCAAAAATATAGGAACCTGTAGGAAATAATGAAAAATGTTTATATATTATGCGCACGCGCGTGTGTGTACATGTCTAAAATAAATATTTCATGTTTTTAAAACGACACGGGAAACTAACAAATTAAAGCTTTATTTGTTTTCGTTCGACGCACGCGTGTAAAACACGAAATTATTACGAGAGAACAAATTTACATTTTTTTCGGATGGAGAGCAAAAGACATTATTATAATATATTGAATAGATATTCTGATATTATGCTATATATATATATATATATATATATATTATTGTAATTTATAAACGAAAATGGTGATAAACGACCTTCATTATGGGCAGCCCACGTGAATTGGTTGGTCGCAGGGGCGACGGCGGGCGCGAATTCTCGTAAAATTTTGCCAACTACGGCAGCGTCATAGTATCGCGTATGTGTACAGCAGTCCGATAAAACACATTTCACATAAAATCCGATACTACGATGTATTTTTGTGTCATCGCGTTCACTTATTTTATGTATATTTATTGTTTATTTTTCAGTCTCTTTCGCGACTAAATTCCAACGCGATTTCTCGAGCTCGGGATACATATAATACGTACATAAATAAATATACATATATGTGTATGTACGGCTACATGGTATAGAACAATAATTTCATTGTGCGCACACACGCGCGCACACTCGCACTCGCACGCGTATAATATAACGAGCGCCAAAAGCGAACAATGGTGGCGATATTACTCACCAGACGTCTCTTGGGCTTAATCAGCGGCCGGTTTTGCCCGTTCATTTTATAGTAGAGGCCACACGCATTACACAGGTAGTGTCCGGTACCGTCTCTCCTCCACAATGGAGTCGACGTGGCTCCGCAGTTCACGCACTCTCGTCCTTCTGCAACATTTATAAATACACGTATTTTAAATAAATTTATACATGCACATATGAACCCGACATGAAATGTATTTACACGAATATCATACTATATACACTAGGTGATACTGTAATACTGCGACACGACTGAAAGAGGTCCGCGTAGTGTGTGATGCCCCAAAATGTGAACGTACGCAATCAAAAAATAAATAAATAAAACGCTCTCGTGTGTTATCGTATACTATATAGTAGCGGGCACGTGGTCGATTATTATTGTTTCTTCAAAGTTCAAACAATCATTGTGATAATATTGAAAATGGCCATCAATCGCGTTAATAATGAATAAACTACGTATATATAACACGATTTTGTAGTAGTTCTCCAAGAATATTAGTGCTTGTCGTCAAGCGATTGTTGTAGTACAAATGAACAATTGGGAAAAAAGTTCATGAAATAGAAGCTTATTGAAAAAAATGTAGGTTTCACATAACATCTAATTTTCAATGAACCAGTAGATGTACCCCACCACCGAAGTGTATAAAATATTAAATTATTTAATAAAATTACCGAATAAAGTTCAAGTACATATAATATGTAAAGATAGGATATCTATAAAGATGAAAATAATTTAAAAATTGTAAGTGACTCCATCTATTGTAATGAATAATTAACATTTATAAGTCATCGCGGAACACTGTTAAATATTATGTATTCGAAATTATTGTGCATGTATCTCCAACCATATTACACGATGAACATTTATTTTACACTTGTACGGTTCATGTTGTCATAATTGACATAATGATTATAACATATAGTAATAACACCAATGTAATAATTAATAAGTAATAACTAATAAGCTGTTAATTTATCACACTACAAATATAATAGTATATATTATTACTAATTACGGTTGAGGTTACAATAACACACGATTGCCGAAAAAATTGCAATGACTAATACACGTATATAATACGTGCGTATTTCGTAATCATGTACAATATACTATTATGTTAATATAATAATATTATACTGTTGTTGAAGTAATTAGACGGCGCATTTTCCCATTCGGAAGGGACCTCCTCGGGTGTCGTGTGGCAGCGGCTCCAACGGCGAAGCGGCGGCGGTCGCGTCTCACGACTAATAAGAATATCATATTATTATTATCATGTGTACAATAATGCGTAATAATAATGTTAATTTTAATTACGTTCGATCACTAAACATATACATAATATATTAAAAGGACACTCTACGACGAACAACGTGGTGAAAATAATTCGTGTGTTTAATCGGATTGATCTTATGGAGCGAGGAAAAAAATCGATAAAAACATTATTATAATTATTACACAGCTCGTATGGCGAGTAGCGAGTACTGTTGTACGGTATTTAAGTACTCATATACTATGATATTCTTTTTAGTAGTTGTGCGACAACAGACCAAGAGCACTGCCGTGATATAAGCACAAGTGGTACGGTACATAATATACATACCTTATTATATACACATACACACATTATAATATATATATACAATACACCTGGGGTCGCTGTTTCGATCTTAACAGATTATTATTAAAATAATCATCGATTGCAACCATGCATGGTCTGAAGTACATGTGATACGGTACGACGTGTGATCAAAAGTCAAAAAAAAAATTGTATTTTGTATTTTTTATTTTTTTTTTTAATTGCATCGCGCTTCACCAAAGGTGTGTCGCGCTATTATCGATAAAACAAAAACGTTTAACCACACGCCGCGCGCACGCTGTTGCACTGTTGCAGCATCAAGTGTTCGCTGTGTGAAAGCCAAAATAAGAAAACAAAAAAAGACAGACATTCAACGACCTCGTCTCGCGCGCATAATATTACTTGCCGCATATACGTCGTTATAATATTATAATACATTGCACGAAGAAACGTTATAAGTAAAAATGCCGTGATATAAAACACGTATAGGATGAAAACACAACGATCTCTTACTGGCCCCATTGATCGACTTATTATTTTTGCTAATTTATTTATGTACAACATACCCCGTGAGACGATAGTGTTGTATAGGTTAGGTTGACCGACGCGTTTTTGACGCGGTGACTAAAAATCCCTTTTCCGCGTGCTTGCAGCCTTGTTTACACATTAATGATCACGTATACGTATATATTTATCGCACACAACTATAATAAGTATAAAATTCGATTTTACGTTATAAGTTTTTTTTCTCCTTTCCAAATTAATAGTCACTATATGTACATATACGTATAACGCACCCGGCCATTATCTCGTCCTGGTATCACGAACTATTCTTGCTATATGGGATATACATAGCACACATACACGCTCCTCTTGGTAACTACGCGCGCGCGAGCACACACATATATACACACTAGTGCAGCGTATGTGTATGTTTATTTTTTAATATCCTCGCCTTTCCTGCAGTATAATATATATCTATATAGGTTCATACTCGTATTATATATGTATCAAAAGAGAGAAACGATGTATACTACACTCTCCAACCTCCCCCAATCAAACTATACACTCATACATGCACACTACACACACACATACACACACTACAATCTCATTTCAACAAACTTTTGCAATATTATAATGTGTAGTAGGTAGTTGGCGCGACTACCAAAAAAAAAAAACACTAATAACAATGGTAATAATAATATCTAATAATGAAAAAAGAATAAAAATACAAAATAATAGGTATGTGTATAGGTATAAGGTACAACAACCATGCAGTTCGTGATGCGTGGGCACTAGAAAACGACCATCGGTATGTAAATTTCACTGCTAATTAGACTGTAGCGTATCATTACCGGAATGACCATTGGAATACGGACATACGCACACATACACAAACGCATACGTGTAGGTATAATATTCGTATAGGCGTGCATACACACACATGTTATGTACATATGTAGTAAATCGTCGCTGCTGGCACGAAAAATATTGTATGCGCGCGTAATAACCCCACGCTCACGTGTGTGTATGTTTACTTTTCACTCGGGTATTTATTTTTATTTTTTTCTCTCTTCTGTATAATATATAATTTTTATTATTTTTTTTTTTTTTTTTGCGAAACGTATATTATACGGTGGCGCGAGGGTCGTCGTTGTTATATTAGCTGTCAACCGAGTTTGTGTACGAGGTCCATTGTGTGTGCTCGCAGTTGTATTAAGGAGAAAAGATTTTATTTTCAATCTTCTTAAAAGATATATATATATATATATATATATATATATATATATATATATATATTTGTGTGTACCCAGCTCCAAACCCTCTTTAGGAATTGATATTATTTTCTTCTCTTTACCTATATTGTATGGGCAACTGGTCATTCGGAAAATTGAGTTTTAACCGATCGAATCGTATTTATATAAACGCGTACCTATATATAGTGAATACGTATTTAAGGATCAGCCGTCCTGTAAACTGCACGAAAAAAACCGTTATCGCGCCCCTTGCGCACGCCATCATTCGATCATGCGAAATTAGTTGAATTTAAGGAAAACGACGTCGAAGATTGACCCGGTTTTTGTTTTTAACAGCTAGATTGGGTTTAAAAGGCAATAAAAAAAAAAAACCCGAATCGTATATAGACAAAGAAAATATCCTAAATCGGGGGAAAAAAAATAATCGTAATCTGGAGAGTCGTAAAACGAGTTGGTCGTAAAACATCGGTCGCCACGCGTAGCAGACATGCTGCAGCATTACAGTGCAATGGGGAAGGAGAAGGGGGAATATTTAATTTATATTCGGGGAAGGAGATGGTATAACGTGATAGAATTAGAAATTGCAACATTTACCCTATTACAGTACAAAATACGTACATATTATGCGTATGCATCTGTGGAAAATGTGTGTACGGATTTAAAAGGATCGTCGAAACACTGTTGCAGCAGCTATAGGACTCTGTCTCGCTGGCATGGCACACCGTATAATATAAAATATTATAGTACCAGTGCGTGTGTAGGTACACCGTGTTTTGTTCTTGTTTCCAACACAATATCGTCACCAGCACAATAATATTCGTTTATATAATAATATAATTATACGCGCGCGGCCGATGATGTCTAATATACGTTATACGTATGTACAAAATCTATTTAACGCGACGACTACAACAGCACAATCGCAGCGTGCAGTTACAGTCATCTTCTCCGCAGGAAACGGATTGGATCACCTCGCGTACCTATATCATATACTATATACTATATAGTATATATGTATACAGGTACAGCCGATAATATATTATAGGTAGAAGTACGCGCATGCGCACGCGAGCGTTTAAACTCCAGGCCAAGGACTCATTTGAACCAAAACTCAAGTCGAGGTCGTTTTTGTAGTTTCAATTTTTTTATTTTTTACATGCATGCGCGCGTGAACTTAACCTAATTACATATTATTATAAGCTTATATTGTATATAAGTGTGTATATATGTATATCGTATATGTGTATCCGCACTATGTAAGAGGGATTACATTATAACACTGTAAAGGTATATATATATATAGCTTTACCACCTAAGTATATAATATAATATTTGGCACATTAGTAAATTATAATATTATTATAAAAGTACACAATTAAGTCGTGCACGTGTATGTGTGTGAAGAGAGCGAAGAGGTAACACATAATGATAATATTAATAACAAGTGTATTGTAATATTATTATTATGGTATTTTGCTAGTAAAATATAAATATATATTGTGTACAAGGTAAGTATGCAAGCGAAACACCCCTCAACCAAACGCCATATTACATAAGTGTAGGTAGATAATATATATATATATATATATATATATATCATGCACTGCGATGTGCGAGGAATACAAATAAATATATATATATA
>JAIPRK010000124.1:245622-257714 GCA_025469195.1 Chaitophorus viminalis
TATATATATATATATAATATATTATTATCAATACAATAAAGAGGTCCAGTGGTGTATAGTGGCGGGCAAAGGATATAATATATGCGAGGTGTATAATATACGTATACGGAGAAGTGAAATTATTATCGTTGTCGGGGAGGAAAAAATTGAATCACCAGAACCGTGAATCTATTATATTATGTTATTTATGTTGTGTTTGTGTCGTTATAACGTTGGCAAATCGTTATGCGCATATTATTATACATAGTCAATCGGTCGGTCGGCGTATGTATACATAGGTATAATATACGTACGCATATTACCAGCTGTATGGTTGTTTGGTGTATATCTACGTACACTATAATATTATAAAGTATATAGCACAATATGGCTGCTGTGCCGGTGTCGCGTCGTAGTGCGTGGACTACAATATGTAACTCTAATATAAGTCAAATGGGAGATTCGGATGCAGGGGGATAGGAAGTTATGAAAAATAAATGTATACAATATGACGGTCAGCTTATGGTCATAAATTATGTGTATATATAGATACGTGTGTAAGTATGTATACGTAATAATAATAATATTTATCTACGTGTATATACATAGATATATACTAATAATACGAGTTGGAAGAATACGAAGATGATTGTCACGGCCGCGCGATGTACATATAATATTATATTACATTATTTAGGATAGACGCACCGAGAAGAGAGGGTAAAAGTGCATCTCAAGAAAGTACTTGCAAAAGCAACGCGACAGACGTAGAATATTTCCGAAGAAGAAATCAAGAAATCAATGATAACGCGTCTACTACAGCGGTGGTATTGATTATAAAAGTGAAGATATCTAAGTCGGCTCACTCCATCAGTCGTAACCATATGAAAGTTGGCAAGATGTTGACTTGCAAATTTTAATTTTCCACTTGCAAAATGTTGGTACAGATTTGAAAACTTTTGGTTATAGTCGGTGGGCCACATATTCAGGGATGCATAGAAACACGATTTCTTGATGAGAAGAAACAACTGGGAAAACGAATACGAGTATATACCGGTAACAGCCTTTGATCAATATCAAACAAAAATTAATATGCATAATCATTTTCCAAAGTCAAACGAGTTTAACGGTAAATACTCGCCTGCAATATATAGTTATAGGTTCATGTATTATTGTAATCGTGTATTATACCTAGCAGCTAGTGTATGTCTATATAATATAATATGACCTTGACAAATCTATATCGGAGACGGGTTGATGACATTACGCGTGTCCGTCTTTAGAAGAATATTATTATCATGTTCAGGAATCATGTGGTCGATATTACATTTTATTTCATTATAGCCAATATAGAGATATACCAACATTAAAAGCTGCGTGTTTGGTTTTTATCAACTTAAGCGCATTGAATAAATGCTGTGTGAGCGAATGTGTGTGTGATACAAATTTGTGTATATTATATTATAATTAACTATCATTATTATTATATATCATATTATATGATTCGGTGAAAAACAAACGGACAAACAATATTAACGTCCCGGGACATGATAAGATTTTATCAACAAAACAAATTTTTGAATTTATTTACACATTTTGATATATTATGCTTGTATTATAATAATGTATACGTGACGTATACGAATGGATTGAATTGCTATTTTTTTTTTTTTGTAAGACGAGCCATTTTCTGATCACATAAAGTAGGTATATTAATGCATTGCAGATCTGAAAGGTCTACGCGGGTTGAACGAAATGTTTCCGATGTATAAATATATATATAAATATACATCCAACGACGAAACTGCAACAAATTGCGTAGGACGCGATAGAAAAATTAAAAAAAAAAATAAAAATCACGTGAAGACCACGCAAGAGAGCGTATTACTTTTTGAGAAGAAAAAAATAATCCTATTCCGAATGATAATGATCATAATTGTTATGCTCGACTATATATACGACGCTTACAACGATATCGCTATGGATGATAATTAAACGGGAATCGTCGTTGTGACGGTACTACGAAAATGATTTATAATCGTAGTGCGCGATTCAGAATTCGCGACGTCGCACAGAGGTATGTATATAGTTGGTTCACGAAAGTTGTGCAACGCGAAACACCGCTGCATAATATAATATACGCGAGTACATCATATTATTATAGTCGCACCCATAGCGTTTGTTGTTGTTTGCCAACGCGGTATGGCGCTGAAACGCACGTCGTCGTATAAAATCGTATATATATATATATATATATATACCTCCTACTACGGGTTGAGTATGTCAGATCGAATAGAAAACGTCTGACGTCAAAACAGTATTACAATACGACCAAAATCGCGATAATATAATATAATAATATATAGGTACTAGCTGCAGAGGCGTTCAGTTTTATGTCAAAAGTGTATTGTAATATAATAATTGTTGTAGTGCGCGTAAAATGCAGTAAGTTTAGTGTGTGTTTGCAGTACTAGTAAGTTAGTTATAAGTAAGTAAATGTGTATACGTATATAGTATATTAAAATAGTATATTATAAACAGTATAGTTTGTTTTTTTGTAGCTAGTAGTATTTAGGTAGTGTGACGGTAAAATCGATGCATCCGTAATCGATTATTACAAAAAGGCCGCTGAATTGGCTTCCATGAACGTGAAACAAGAATATTTTATGTGAAATTATTCAGATTTAAACGCTTTCTTTCTCGATGTTTCTCATCATCAATCGTGTCGATAAATATTAGAATTCAATGTATTATTTTATTCCTATGTGGCTATGTATATGTGTATATATATATTACATAATCAAACATTAACCGATTACAATATTGGCCAGTAAAAAAACGATCGGTCGGAGAGAAAAATCATTCGTCAATAAACGAACTTGTGTAGAATACAAATCGTTGTAAATATATCAATGCGCTTTGCACTATTTTTTAGTATGTATTTTCAGCAGTCAGAAAATGTAAAAAAAAGAAAACGAGACTAATTCCATGTTTTTATAAACGTCAATGGTGCCAACTCAACGATAGAATGTTTGTGAACATTATTATGTCGTCAATATATCGACTCGAATATTATTATAACGTGATGCACCTCGGATAGCCAAAGAGAACAAAATCAAGCAATTGCAACAATATACGATAAAATATATTATAATTTATTACGATTTTCAGAGAACGGAAGAAGCAGAGTTAGTATAGATAAGCGCCAAAGAGTGTTAGAGAAATATTAGTGTAAATGGTTAGTGTTAAGTATATTATAGTCTATTGTTAGATTATTATTATTATTATAACCGTCAGACGATCGATACAATATATAAAATTATAACTCATAATGTTGTATAATAATATAATGATAGAATACACTTATGTACTGCCATGAGCATCCACAGATTTTTTTTTATGGGTGGGGAGTTGTAAAATTATTTTAAAAAGTAAATGAAGATTGTTTTTTACATATTTTACGGATAATTCTTGGGAAAACAAATAAAAAATTCTAGGGAGAGGGCAAGTACCCCGTCATGATCCCTCCTCCTTTAGGACGCTCATGTGTACTGCTCATACAAGTGTGTAATATTTATATATTGTATATAGACCACCGTCGTATATAATAATATAATTATATCATGTTCGGGGCGGCTTACCGGCGCTTGTTCTAGACTTATTTCTGGACGACGAGGAAGAAGAGTTTTTCATGGCATTGTTGCCGGGCGAATGGCATGAGGACGAGGGGTGTTTGGCGGGCGAGAACACGGCGGGAGCGATGGCCGAATGGTGGTGATGGTGGTGATGATAGGGGTAATGGGTGTAGGAAGACGAGACGGGGGCAGCGGTGCCGGCAGTCGGTTCGTGTTGACCGCCGCCGCCGCCGCCACCGCCGAGATGGTGATGGTTTAGGTGGTACGCGTTAAACGAGGACGAAGCGGACGTCGAGCTGCCGGGTGACGTGGCGCCGCTCGACGACGTGGTACCTTCGCGCTGTTTGGACGACGAGCCCCCGGCCACCAGCATCGACGGCTTCACGTCCTGGACGCCACCGCCTCCTCCTCCTCCTCCGCCGCCGCCGCCTCCGCCTCCGCATCCCTGATGATTGTCCGGGTGCAGGAAAACGCCCATGGATGCTATGGAGTAAGCTGCGGCCGCAGCGGCCGCGGCCGCCGCGCTGTTCGATGACGATGACGACGACGACGAGCTGGTGGCCGTCGTCGTGGTGGTGGTCATCGAGTCGGGTGTGCTGTCCTTAGGTGGCGTCGGCGGGAACGTGAACATCGGATGTCCATTGCCACCGTTGTTTCCTCCTCCTCCGCCACCACCGCCACCTCCCGAGTGTTGCATGTCCTTGGACGAAGACGCCACGGCCGACGGCGAGTCGTCCTGCACCGTCGGAGACGACGAGTACCAGCCGCCACCGGGGGACGAAGATTGCATTTTGGTGTCCAACTGGTTGTTGCCATTGTTGTTATTGTGGTTGTTGTTGTTGTTGTTATTGCTCATGCCGCCGCCGTTCAGCCACGCGGCCGCCGGATGAGAAAAATGAGACGGCCTGCACATGTTTCTCGTCGATCCTGTAATAAAAAATTCCGTGTGATACATTTGAACTAAACACACTGAGGGTGGAGGGTAGTTTTATATACTGTGGCGTAATCGGCACCTACCATGGGGAAGGAAAAAAAAACTTAGTACAGAGATTTGACTTTATTTCGTGAATGAGTACATAAGAATAATATAATCAGAAATTGTATAATACATCTGATACATATTGTAGGCAACAGGGAAGAAGCAAAAAATGAAAATATGATCTGTCCACAATACTATACCGTGGCTACTCATTCTCGTATAATATGTGCTTTATATTTTATTCATATAGGTTCAAAAGTAACAAACTCGATTTACATAGTAATATTATAATCGCTAATAAGACGCACGTAACGCGGCACACGCGCGCTTACAAGCTCATTGCAGCAGTAAACAGTAATTTTTACGATATTTTTTTTTTTTTTTGTAACGACCATAAAAATATATCATGCACTTCTCAGTCGTTCGAGCACGTGACGGTGTGGTACGGAGCAAGTGCAAGTTCAACAACAACAACATCAACACAAATGCATACAATTGCGATATTATAATATTATATTGACATTTTTAATGTAGGCATACACGATGGTCATTTTGTACACTCTCTCGCAGAGTCTACGCGAATATAGTAATAATTATAATAATAATAATAATAATAATGACAATATCATAATAGATATATGTATACCGAGTGTGCAGTGTGCAGTGTATGTGTGTGTGTGTGTGTGTGTGTGTGTGTGTGTGTGTGTGTGTGTGTGTGTGTGTGTGTGTGTGTGTGTGTGTGTGTGTGTGTGTGTGTGTGTGTGTGTGTATAGCGTGTACTTTATCGTTTCGAATTAAGTCTACAATTTGTTGTTTATCGCCGGATAAGTATTATAAACCGTATATAAACGCGTGTACGTGTATGTATAATACAGTATATAATATAAAACACGCTCAACGACGTAATTTATGTATTTCTGCGGCGCGACACGGTCGAGACTCAATCGCGAAGGTGCGGGTAGCCTCGAGTAATCTCTCTCTCCACTACTGCAGCAGTGTCCTGTGTACGTATTATTTCTCTTTCTCTATCTGTATACTTGTCTCTCTTTCTCTCCTCGATAAATGGCTGCTGTACCGTACCTTTATAGGTGTATTATAATATAGTAGCTTGTACCTGTCAATAATACATCAACGGCAGCAGTACCACGTATGTTACGTTATTGGTTTTTTATTTTGCTGAAATCGATTTATCGATGGCAATGCCCCTCGTAATTGCTACACGATCGCGCGCGCGCACACCATTCACTATTACATACCGTTACGTAACGACAACACTTCGGTACGCGGATAAGGCAGGTGCGTGCGCGCGCACACACACACACGCGTGTACCTAAAAATATGTTAAGTATTCGGCCGTCGGAAATGTTATATTATACTCGAAACAATACGTGATACATCAAGTTTTATGTTGTTATTTGTCAACGAGTTTGGTGAAAAACCACTATACCGAAGTACATGTATAATAAAAATAATATGTATTATGTTGTATACGCCACGTGACTATATATATTATATACGTATATTATGTGCATATACTATGGTGTGCGATGCGCGTGTGTCGTCTCTCCATCTTAAAGGACAAAAGGGTAAAACAATAATAGTAATCGTGACGTACGGGGGCTTTGTGCCCCCTGCAGAAACGTGTGTCAGTCGGCCTTTGGCTATCGTCCAATTACGGTAAGAGAACGAAAAAGTAACACGGTATACTTGCGTATATGTGTATATTATAGACGACCTCTTTGAAGACGGGTGGCTACAGATAGGGCTGTTTTTATTCGTTCGCACACACTCGCCTAGACTCGCAGGATATAATTTCGAGGAGAGAGAGAAAGAGAGAGCGAGAGAGAGAAAAAATAATCCACCGCGAGAGGACCGCGGCGTGCGTTATCTGTGCTATCGAAACGATACAACATTATGGAGCGCGTGAAAACACCACGGACCTCGAGAGAGAACAAACAAAATAACTGCGCCCTTCAGACGTGTGCTGAAGTGCACTGCGTGAAACGTTTAGTGTTTGAAAATAATGAAAGCTTTTGATGTATAGACACTATTCAGCGTAGTACTAGCAATATTATATGTATAAAATGTTTTGCTTCGTGTATTTATATATACATATATATATATATATATATATATTATCTAAACTCGTACAACTGATCCAGTACATTATACATGTATTGGGTTGTGTAATTAATGGAATTACACGATTCACGGAGTACATTTTCGTTATTAAATTCTATAGATAAAAGAAAAAGGTAAAAATAATTACTGGTGCAGCTGTTTAATACATATAATGCATATTATATATAGTACCGAAAAGTATATATATATATATATACATATGCGTCATGTTTTATAATATATGGATAAATTACAATACAGTATCATCATAAGTTCATAATGTTGTATACGTTTTAGTCAATTAGATAACATCGAACGGGATAAATTAATAATATTCCTAAAGCGAATGACGCACAGGTATGTAAAAGTGCTATAAATTACAATGCACAATATACTATGAGACTATGCGGCGACGGTGATTTCGTATAAATCAATGAAATGTGCTTAGAAATTAATACATATGCGTATACGTATAAATATATATATTTGTGTGTGTGTATGTGTGTGAATTGCTTTGTTCAAACTATCGATCACGTACAACAAAACAACTATTTATGGACACCTCCCAATAACGTACACTATTAAAAAACGAGTTCTCACCTAACAACAAGCGCATTCGTAATGCGAATATAACGTTTAATATTTTTTAATTTATTGCATTTTCTAAATCACCTGTGTACGTTATACTTACTACACATACCTATACCTATATTCGTATTATACCTATACGTATTATGTGTTTATGTGTTTTTTTTTTTTGTCTGTGTATCGTGAACATTTTTCTATACACTTTTATTACTCCGTTTCGTAATTAACCGTCTGCATCGTCGCAGCTATATTTCTATCTAATGTAACGATGTTTTTTTATGACAATAAAAATGCATTTTACTATTATTATTTCTTTACACAGCAATGGACTTTTTTCATATACGTTTATATAAGCATATTAGAATAGTAGCCATCCATAAATAAGTAATAGTAAAATTGAGAAAGTCTCGTGGCCAAGTGTATTTTTTTATATGCACTCGGGAGATTCTATACAACGATCATGTCGAAGTTAAAGACTACACGGCCGTACAACGTTTGTAAATGTATTTTCGTGACATTATCAATCGTTTAGAACGGTTAACGGTTTTTCGAAACGTATTAAATACACACGCTTAATGTATATATATATATATATTTAATATATGCGTTTGTTTAGTTGTATATATTCATTAGCAGTAGCTATAGTACATACATATGTATATACATATAAATATATTATATTTACTATCCAACTCGGCCGGTTAGTTATAGAAAAATAATAAAATGACGATTTTTTTCAAACGTATCGTAAGTTAAAAAAAAAATGCAATATATTATATACGTAAGTAATACATCCAGCACGTTTTCGTTAAGAGTGCCTATATACATTTCGTTTCGTTATCAAAAATACAAAAAACCGATGGAAAAATAAATAATATCCTGACGACCGGTGGCGGCGGTCACTTAGAGGTATACGCGATAATACTAACTTGTACCTTGCACGCGTAGTGTGTGTCTACGCGCATAACCTGGAGTACAAAAAAATAAATAAAAACATGAAAAAAATTAGGAAACAGGTGAATCGCTGCACCGGGCCCCAGCAACAACTCGGAGAGGTAAGACGCTGCTGGTACACGCGTGCTTATTGAGGTGCGCAGGTGAAGTCGGAAAATTGTCACTAATGACGACTTACAAGTATATGCACACATACTCGCGCACACATACACGCACATACGTAAGCACACACATCCGAAAACGTACACACGCGCGTACGTCATAATAATGAAGAAGAAGTGACGGTGGCGGCCTGCCGTTCGGTGAGCGCGTACACAGACGCATTAATACAATGTGTACATATCTTTATTCGTCGTTTGGTCTTTATTACGTGATAAATTGGAAATTCAAAGCGCGAACGAGGCGGCACATACGTTGAGAAGAAGACGTCGCAGTGTCATGCGCCACATATTAAAACACCGTTTATAACGCGCGCGATATATAAAATATACATGATGATGGTGTATATATTATATACATATAAATATATCAGATATATATATATATATATATATATATATATATATATATATATATATACGAAGGACTGAAAGGATAAAAACATCAAAAAATAATTTATTAATGCGATGTAAAACCGTTCACACTGCGCGCGATGCCGTCGGTTTTACATCACGTCCACCGTCGTCGTCGTTTCATTTTGTGTGATAAACACATCGATGGTATACCTATACACTTATACAATATGCGTGCTGCGTGGTGGCGTGTATAATACATTATAAGCGATGGGAAAAAATTTGCTCGCCACTACCACTGTCGGACGCGTGAAAAAGAATAGTCTTCGACTGTCAATTTACTAATTGAGTCTTTGGGCGCACATAAAAACTGACACTGGCTGGACGGGTGCGCTGCTGCTGTTGAGCTGCAAACGCGGTGCGAGGATATATTATACGAAGCAGAAGCTACAGGATAAGGATGAGGAGGAGAAGGAGGAGTTTTGGGAAGAACGAGTATAATATAGAAACATATTATGGAAAACGCGATAGACGGAAATAGCTGATGGACGGGGTGAGAGAGAGAGAAAGAGAAAGACATTTCATAGTGGAAGGGGGGGGGAGGGAAAAAAGGAGCGTATATAGTTTTGACACGCGCGCGTCACTTCCGAGGCCTCGGTCCATTAGTCAAATTAGCTACCGCCCGCCGTCGTGTGCTGCAGCCGCGCGCATGTATAACGCCAACACTCGCCTCGAGTGCACGTGGAAAAATAAAATAATAATATCAAAACCGAACCCGTAATATATCACACCCCGTGTGTCAGGTCCTACAACTCCATGGAACAGCAGCAACAGCAATAGCGCCCACACATATACTCCGTGAGACTCGGCGCGCGTAATATTATAATGCGTACTATACGATTATGTATGCAGCGTAATATATTTTAATAAAATTACAATATTGAAACGTGCGCGATCGAAGTCTGTTTTAGTTCTATGTGTAGCGGCGATGACGTTGATTCGTATACATATGAGTTTTTTTTATTTAAATTGAAAATTAATCATAAAGTTTTTCAAAAATAAAATAATATACGCTGCAACACGTGAGCCTACTACACATACACGAATACGAGACGGTGGCAATGATCACGTCTGACGTTTAAAAAAAATTAAAAAGAATTAAAAAATTCATTTTATTGGGTTTCTACTCTCCACTTCCACCACGCCGTCAATTGAAATAACTTTAGCGATTTCATTTATTATATATATATACACACACACATCACATAACGCATTTGTTTATAGAAATCCGAATAGCTGTCAAACGGAGAATGATTCGAACTTCCTGAAGAATAATAATTTGTATTCCAAACGCCTATGCTCTTTTAGACTCGTGCATAAACCGGTTGTTATAATATACCCCTTACGATCATACATATCATATATATATGCAGCAATGAATTTTATTTTTTTTTAATAATACAGTTTTGTTTTTTAATCTACTAGAGTCTAGAGTAATAATTCAGGGCTAAAAATTCTTAAATATATATAAGGCGGTCTAATGTGTACTTGAGTTCAAAGTATATTTATATGATCGTGAAGTTTGCAATGTAAGCGAGAAAATTGTGTATTAAAATTATAAAATTATACTCACGACGCGCGTACATATAAAATACGCACATATATACCTAGCTATTATATAGTATGTCCTTATTAACGTCCGTATTTTACACAATTAGTTATAGGTAACGTTATGTATAATAGTTATATTGTATAATATGTTACCGTCGATAACGTGTGGCTGTTTAGAATAGTATTTTATATTTGACGCACCACCGACGGAGGAGGAAAACATCCTTGAAAAAAAATTCGAAAATAATAATAAATAATAAATGATGTTCATGTTATAGTACTACAATTTTTTGTCTCCGACGCAAGACAATGGGGGAAAAAAAAAACGTCATAATGTATTTCGCAAATCGAAATACGAATAGCAGTGTACATAATGTATACCGCCAATGCGAAGAACAAAAAATGTCCTCCGCATATAAATACGTTGTGCGGCAGTTCAGAGTATACATTTGTATTATACAGGTATAAAACAGCAACCATAACACTGCAGCGCCAATAATATAATATATAATATATCTTGTGCCAACAACAACGACAAATTACAGTGTTCCGTCATCTGTTGTCGGTATATAATAGGGGTAATCATATGCGCGCGTGTTTTTGAAGTGTGTACTGATTTCGGCGGCGAGAGAGCGTATAAGTGTGGCCGAAAAATCGTGATTCAGTATTGGTTACTGATTAGATGGTCAAAACTCTGCACGGGCTTGGAATATTATTATTATTTTACGATGGAAAAAATATTTACTACGCGCACACTTTGGCAAACATTTGACTTATGTAATGAATATTATAATGTATATAATATATATTAATTACATACTTGAAAATAATTTCTGGTCTATAAATAATGCTACAAAAACCGGTAAAATTGTCAAGCCTGTATGTATATAAGTTTCAAAATAATCATGAACGCTGCAAAATATAATTTACAAAAAAATATTTGGAAAGAAACGGGTTTGCCATAGATATTCGTTTATTCGTATATGTAATACTATATACTATTTGCGTGATGCCCCAAAAGAACGACCTTTCCAGCCGTACATAATACAGTCTGCGTGATGAATTTTTATATTAAAACGAGTCAACATTTCTATAGGCTTTTTCACGGACCATGTTGTATAGCCGCGTTAACTGAAGTTTATCATTTATGTTATTTCTGATGACAGTTTTTCGGGATTTTGAGAAATGATTTTATTTTCTAAACACACAAATTTCTATTATACGACGTTATTATTATAGTTATTATTTTACGTTACATTCAAATCAGGACAAACTCCTTGTCAATATTATACATACTTATACGAGCTACAGAACAGCCACTCCGCACGTGCGCGTGCGCCACCAACATACCTGTTATTTTATCCGAGTCAAACAACATTGCAATGACATAATTTTCAATTCACGTATATTTTTTCCGTTTTATTTCGCACTTGAAATTTATACGTTAAAATAATAATATGATTAATGCATGCATCTCCATATCCGGACCATATGGTATAGCATGCATCGCAGACACATCGTATAATACATTTATGTATATGTAATATTATGCGAGTTGGACCGTTTATATAGAGCGAGTGAGAAAGAGAGAGAGAGAGAGAGAGAGAGAGAGAGAACGACTGTCGTCCAAAGGAATACATACACGCATATATATATATATATATATATATATATATATATATATATATATATATCATTATTATAATATAATAA
>JAIPRK010000124.1:257814-312358 GCA_025469195.1 Chaitophorus viminalis
ATAGTATTTTATATTTAAATTGAATTACAATGCAATTTCGTAAAAATTTAAATTTAAAACAGTCATAAAATTTTTCCTCTTAAGTCTGGTAGAATTTTTTTTATATATTTTTGAAGGTAAGCTTATGAACAAACTAGTGGCAAAATTTTGAACCTTAAGTATAAACAGAAACAATTTTATGAATTTTTATCTACAAAATAATTTGCAAATTATCATGATTTTGACACATTTTATACAAATTTGAGTGAAACGATCACCGATATTTTCTAGTGCAGATAAGTTAAGCTTATAAACCTTGTATTAAATTTTCGAAAGTTTTCGGCCAATCAATTAAATTTTATAGGTGTTTAAAAAAAAAAAATTTACAAAAATCGAAAATTTAAATTGTCTATAAATAAGTCAAAATATGTCAAAATACTTTGAAAACTTAACTATGTATAGAGAACACCAATATAAAGATTTGATGAAAATTTCATGTCATTTTTGAGTTAGAGCATTTAAAAAAAATGTATTTTGTAAAAACGTGATTTTGCGTAAAATTTCCCGTTTTTTTGTAATTTTTTTATCGTTTTTTTCGATTTTTTAAAAAAGTATTGAAAAAGTTGGATTTTTGACTCACCCAAAGTACCATCTACATTCACTTTCCTATCAAAAAAGTTGCTGTTTAAGAAAATCGAAGCATTTTTACTACCAAAAATCGTGCCCTCAGACACAAAAAAAAAAAAAACTCACATCATTGTAAAACCAATAGATTCCATCACTCCGTTCAGAATCTAAAATATGCTATTATATTAATCTTACTTATAATATGTAAAACCGAAATTGATGGCCTTAAATCGAAGGACTCGAACTTCTAATTATTATTGTATGCAGTAAATCAGTTATTATAACGTCTAAATATAACGTGACGGATATTGTTATGGTTATTTTTTAATTACCTATTCCATATGCACTGCGTGCAACATTAACATTATTTATCGCATTATTGGGATTTAAGAGTTGGGAAGTAAAAAAAATATCTTCCAAAGTTGAATTTTCCACTATTAATATTAAACTAATAATATATTACTTATTATAGCTATACCTAATTTTCACACATTATAATTTTGCAAATATTTTTTATATTGCATTTAAATATTACGATTTAGTAATAAAAATATAGTAATAACATAACGCGATCGTTCACTAAATTATGTTATATACGAGTTTTTAATTTTTTTCTTTTTTAAAAAAAACTTTTCGGTCATAATGCGACGATTACCGATTATTATGACCGATTTTCATACCTTTAATGAACCACCACAAACGGTTTCTACTGTCCGCCATCTGAAACGTATATATGTATATAATATACAGGCGTTTAACAAATAACAATACTCGCGTAATATTCATCGAAAGCGCGGGAGAAGCTAGTTTTCGGGTTTCTGCAAACATCATGTTCAGAACTAAAGCTATTGTATATTATGTACATAGTGCTGCATATAGTATATAATATATAGTTTACAAATGCCATTTAGTTTCTCAAATATTAGGTTTAATCTGTAACGAACTTGACTTTTCATCACAGCTATACAGCCGTACAATAATATGAAATGTAAGCACCATACAAAAATACACACCGTGCCCCCCTTGTTTACCCTCGTTGGAGATTATATAGAGTTTCAGCGGTTATGTTGTACCCCCGTCGTCGTGGTGTGCGATTTTGCGCGATTCGAAACCGTACCGTGCGGAAAACCCTTTAGAACAATTATTATTATTATTATGATTATTATTATTATTATTATTATTATCATTATTATTACTGTTGCCACGCCGCCACCGCGCCAACCGTAGACCAGCGGATTGGCAATCCGTCAAATTAAGTTTTTATATAGACATTGTATATGTACAGCGTGCACGCGTGCGTTTCTACACATTATGCACTTATATATTATGTACACAAACGTCTTATCATACCTGGTGATTCGCTGACGGCGAGCCAACTGTTATGTAGTGGGGTTAATAGAAGCTCGTGTGGTTAATGAATCACTCGAGGTATGCGCGCGTGTGTGAGTATTTTGTTTAGAATAATATATTACATTTGAAACTCAACGAAACGTCATCTGCCCACGTGCCGTCGTTATATAATGTGTAAAATAGTCGTTTGAAAAAGCAAACTCTCGGTCCGATTAAACGATCCCTTTGATCATATTATTATACCGAAGCATATGTTATAAAATCATCTTCCGTTCTAATAATAACACGCGCACACGTTCAAGTTAACTCGCGCGCGTACGAACATATTTAGGTACATACACTATTCGACCGAATTTCACAACATCAATTTCGCATCTCGTCCCATACCGCATGTGGTTCTATTCGGAGTTCCGGCCGTTGATGCGCCCACAGCCCGATGGATATGTACAATAATAATATATAGCACGTCATATTACATACACGCAACACGTGGCGCGTTTCCTTTTCGTCAATCCTTTACCACAGCTAACTCTCGCACTCGTCTGTTGTCGTCGTATATATTCGCGGCCGATAAAACCGGCGAGGTAAATCCCTTGCCCGTCGACCTGAAACCGGAGACGAGCAGTGAATTTGGTCCGCTAAACGTGGAAGAAATACGCGTTTAATATTCAGTCGGCGCTCCCTCGTGTGCGTTTAACCCAATATGGAAGCAGTAGTGGGTTTGCGAAAGATATTCAGAATACACGCTGGCGGTTTGTTGAAATAAACATCTTTCTCTCTTTTTCTCTCTCTCTCTCTCTCTCTCACACACACACACACACACACAGAAACCCTTCACTCACCTTCATCCCTTTGAACCACCCACATCCTTCCTCCCTTTCGATCTCACCCTCTCTCGTTTTCCGATCCCTCTTGCATCCGCTTTTCCTCCCACGCTATTATATTTCTCTCTCTCTCTCTCTCTCTCTCTCTCTCTCTTTCTCTTTCTCCGTGTCTCGAAAACTGCCGATTTTCTGGCACGGTCCCGTAAACACCGATGAGCTTTCCCGACGAGACAGTTTTTGTTCAGAGAACCCGCCGCTGAGTGCACCGAGTGGATTATGATATCTTCGGGTTAATGAATACATAATATGCATACGTATATGGACTTGCACTCATAGGCGTGCAGTTCGTGGTGTTAAGAATAAAAATTATTTTAGTATACACTTGGCCACGTTTTTACTCGTGGCAGTGCGAAACGCGGTTTGTTTACGAATCCATAAACGATCATTATAGACTTGTGTAGTTGTTGAAATGAAATAAGTGTTCTCCGTTAACACTCTGTACCGCAACAGCAGCATTTAATATAACGATTACCGAGATTTAAACGTTCGATCTGCAGTTGACTTACCACACATAAAACCCAATATCAAATATAACGCATAACACGGGTATCGACCAATAATCATAATATTATATTATATTTTGTGGTTATTTTATGCATTTGTGTTATGACTTGACCAATTTTTTTTTTTTAGGATTTATGGGCTCAACATCTTACGTTGACACGCTGTACCAGGCGTGTATTTTTTGTACGTTTTAATTAAGATTCCAATCTCAATTATTCTAAACTGTATTATATCTAGAACTCTTTGCCTCGGTTTTTATTTATTTTATGATTTATGTATTTTCTTTTTTAAAAAGATTTATCGTGCACCATTAATTACACAAGCTACGACATAGTTATAAAAAGGACACTCACAAAATAAAACATTCTTATTTTTATCCATATGAATAACATTATCTAAAAACAACGAAATACATCAAATGTATCTGCGTAGGAATTTGAAACATGTATGAAAAATTATGTTGGAGCAATATGATTGTTAACTAAAATATTCAATTATCTTCTGTTTATAACAAAATCATAATATAATGTTATCAAAATGTAACTATACTGATTACGAATTAACGAATATTATTGGTAAGTTATTCAGCAAAAAATCTTTTCATAAAAACTAGGTACTTACTCAAAATGTCCGTGCTGAAACTGATGAATTTAATCAATGTATTTTTAAAGTTAATTTTATATAATTTTTTTCAGTTGGCAGCTCAGAAGATGTTAAGTCAGCAGACTTAAACAAGTTAAACATGTCGAGGCGGTCAAAACCTGTGGTGAAAGCTATGTCTCCCAACAGACAGGGTCCCCAGCAGTGTCTTGTAAGTACACAATTATATTATATTCATAATGCACGACACGACACGAGTGAAATGAGAAATTGCAAAATAAGCACGATGCTCTTGGTTCTCGATTTTCTTGTGAAAGCTTATAATACCCATTATTTTACTTCGGTTATTCATATAAATATACGGAAAAAATATAAAAGCAATAGAAAATAATAAATCGCTATAATTCTATAGTAATGCAGTGCAGCAGTGTAAGGGATGAGGACGGTCTCTTCCCAACTAAAATAACGTTTGAAACCTTCGAACCCTTTATTATTATTTGCCGACTAAAAGGTACTCCACCGTACATTCGTTGTATACCGTCAGCTATGTAAGCAGACACGAGTGTTATTAACGATAATATTCCCTTATGTCCCTTCCCAATAGCTAAACTCGAAACAGCTTTAACCGAGCTCAAAAGTTTGTGTATGAAAATGACTACGTTGAACAATAAGACGGTTAAATAGTGTGCAGCGCCCAAGTCATAATATGATTATCTAAATACACGGGATGGGGCCCGCCGTTGATAATCCAAAACACTGACAACGGAATCAATATAGTATTAATTACTATGTTTAATTTTCATAAATATAGCTACTCTTAATATTATGTACATACACTGTTTTTACTTTGTATAAACGTTGTGGGCAACGCGAATAATGCGCATAAAAGTGTAATAATTAAAAATCTACGGAAACAACCGCAATCGCTGATGTTCCGTCCGATAACGTTGTAATACTCGTAATAATAATACAATACAAGTGTCTCCGGCGAGTCGAGCGTATAAAATATTTTTTAATTAACGTTTTCTCATTACTCGTGCAATAAATGAATCAAGAACACAATAAATTTAAATAAGCCCGGATCAACTTTGTACGCAAGTCGGTCACAACATCCATATAAATTCAAATTAAACTTAAACTCCAAATTATACGACCGCACAATAGGTACCTATATAATACCACTGATGATTTTCTCTCCTGCTGTTGCAATAATAATATAATAATAATATAGGTACACCTACACCAATTTTCCAATTAATTAGTTCATCACGGTATATTGACAATATTAAAATATAATTACACATTTTTTTCCTCTAATGAAATGGTACACTGTGTTATTATTATTATTATAAAAGGGGTTAGATCAACTCATCATCAAACATTGTCCATCAGCCGCGCTATCTCTCTTCTCATTACGCATCATAAATCTTAATTACGCGGCGTCTTTTCGGTAACTTCCGCCCACCATTCAACTTCTCAAAATCCTTGACATAATTCTTAAGTTTCCGTGTTACGAATCCGTCCTCGATGACCAGAGACTTCACTTATATTTAGTCTTATCCAAGGGTACTGTGTCAAACAAAAGTTTTGCTCGGTGTAAATCACAGACACAAACGAATATTTTGACTTGTAAATTCGTCTTCGCTTTATCTAAAAACGGGTCGACATTCCAAAGAGATAATTTTAAGAACGTGAAACTTTCCCCTGTACCCGTAAATTATGGTTAGCTATAAATTTATATATATATACACGTACGTACACTTTCATCAAAATTTTTTCTTGAGGCGAGAACATAACACAGTGGTACAAAAAAATTATATAATTTTCCCTTCCACATCTTGTTGATATAATAATCGAGATATGCATTTAGTGTATAGGTGCATGAATAAGGGCAGTTTGGTTTTAAAGTTTTTCTTGGAAACATTTTTAAATAATCGAATTGTTTAGTGGCTCAAATTCAACGGTGTTTAGTTGTCCAATCTAAACATTATATATTACGAGTAAACTGTTTCGTATGATTAACGAAAGTGAGATAGCTGTTACATCAATATTAAATCAAAAAGGTAATATTTTGATATTATTCATTTTTATTTTTCAAATTTATATAATACAATGCAATATAACTATGGTATTGCACGTCCCTTTAATACATGAATTGACAAAGTCACTATCGAATTATTATAGTGACTAGTGAGTTATATTATCGGCTGTAAAACTATAACTTTTTTAATTCGTTAATATTTAGAAGAAAAAAAAAACGGTCATGCCACCATGTGATTGTTAAAAGGACTTGTTTTAATTCCATTATCTCAGTAATATTCCATATGTTCCTCAAAGTAGATTTAGACACGTTCGTTTAAGGAAAACAATAAAGAGAAACTTAGAACGTGCTTTACGTACGTTTTTTCCTACGCAATGATAGTTCTCTAGATAGGATCACAAAATAACGTTTCAGTCACTGCTATTGTTTAATCCTCTGTCCAAAGTCCATTTCATTTTCACCTTCTATTCGACCTCGTCTTATTATATTTATTTTTATCTCCATTTTGAAATAGTATGGAACTAAAAATATCCACCAACAAAGAAATCTTTGGTTCGTTCAGTTAATTCAAGTCGTACGCAATTAAATTAAATATAAATTCCACCGGTTTTGTGATGAATATCACTTTTCATTTAAAAACTTATTCCACAAATATAATTAGCATCTTATACCATTTTGTCGCAAGTAGTCATTTCTTTCAATTCGTCATGATCTATACGCACTGCAGCTTGTGCATTTTACGAAGTATTGAAATCCTATTGAACTACGTGGAGATTTTTTGCTTTATATACTGAGTTGGGAGTATCGACAGTTGATTCAGATCGATTTTGAATAAAACTGGGTAAGTATACACTTTTTAAAATAACATATAATATAGTCGAATAAATTCTGCTAATGGTGCACGTATGATTTTTTCAACAATAATTTCCAAAACATAATTTTCATAATAAGTTCATCAGGAAAGCATATTATTTGAACATGCTATCATTTTTCAGCCTTGGAATTCATAACAACTTTTTAAATAAGCAAGTACGATTGTATAATTAATTATCCTCTTTGGGTAAAACATTGTCTTGCTGCTTTTTTTCGGGAGCATTATTAATGACCTAGACGACGAGAAAGATGCGCTAAGGAAAACATTGAGGTAGAAAATTAAATCACGTGGTATATATATCTTCTACATAAAACTATGATTACTTAATTTGAATATTATTTCATTATTTATTTGTCACAAAAATGAACTAATTCCAATACGATGGAAATTCGTATTAATAAAAAAAAAAAGATCTACATTCTACACCAAGATTATTATACTCTTCTACCGTAAATACTTAAAAGATGCTGTTGCTAAAGATGAATTTATAAAGAGGATAAAATACAAAGTCCTTAAGATACTTACAAGTATTATTAATAAAACTAAAAATAATAAGAAAGGAATAATACTATTTTCGTGTATACGTATTTAAAGATTTTCTAGAATCATAAGCACAATAATAGAAACAATATTTGAAAATTCTTAAGACAAAATACCAGAAATACACAATCCAGGAGTTCGTGGAATTCCATTTTTCCATTAACGGTTGGGAAATCGTATATTAAACTAACAAGAAAAGCCATTGAAGTAAAAATAGAATTACGAGAAAAACATCAAGATTGTAAACGTAGTGTAAATTTAACGAAACATACAGATCAAAAAGAACATTTAAATCATGGTATCGAAATATTATAATAATGAAAAAAAATGGTACAAGAAGCAATAGAAATAACAACAAATAATATTATCCATCAAATAAAATTATAAGAAAAGTCGAAGTGAAACTCGTTGAAGAGTAATATTAGTAACAATGTTCTAGACAGATTCTGGATATGAATGTAAGATATTATAGCCGAAAAAATATTTTACTAACCCAAAATTCTGTCGAACCAGTTTATAGATATTTTTATATTTATAAACCAAATATTTACAAAAATACTCATAAAAATTAAAACATATAACTCGAGTATCTCTAAACCTTCCTCTATATAATATTATTATATCATTAGTATTTGTTATTATATTAAAGTCTCCGACTCTCTGTGTATCATATAACATCCTATTACACATACATACTGATAAGTGATAACTGATAAGCCTGATAGGTTTGTTTAATGTAGATCAGTGACTTTATTATATCTTACAGTATAAGTTTAAGTGGGTATATAAACGATTTACATCGATTTTAACCAAAGTTTAACCAATTCATATTTAATTACTATTACCTTTATTATACTAAAATAGTAAATAATATTTTTTACGTAAATTATAAAATACATAACTACTAAAATCATTTAAATGATTAATATAGCCAGCTGATTCTTATATTATCAACATTTCAAAACAAAAGATAATATTGGGTCAGTTAAGACTGAAATAAATCTGTTCAAATAATATTTATTATAACGCAATAATCTATTTTCAATTATCTATAATTGATTCAATGTTTTATATTTTATGGTAAAAAATCAATATCTATTTCGTTTTATAATACTTATTGTTATTTTTTATTAGCAACAAATATAGGTTTTCTAATAACTTTCCAATAGTTCCCTATTAGGAAAAACGTTATTCCATTTATTTCCACATACCTCCAAATGCAATTATATTGTTTTTAGAAAATTGCAGGGTATAAAATCGTTATTTACATACGCTTGGGTAATGTAGTTTTATTTTCTCTTAAACTTTGGCTTCACAACACGTGTGCTGGATAATAATAACAATTGAATTTTATTACAAATACTTTCATCGTTTTGCTATTATCGGTTATGACTTATGAAACAATGATAATATGTTACAAAATATGTGCATCTAGTCTATGAAATAGTCAGTTTACGGTTTTACGTTACAATATTTTTTTATCGTTACATTTATGGTTTTTCAAATAGTTATTTCAATTTGAAAAAGTATTTATCCAAATATGTGTGAACGATATATATATATATTTGTGTGTGTGTGTGTGTTAAATTTAACCGAAACTGTTTTAATACGTCATCTAAATCAAATAATGTTTGGACGCATTTCCGTGTTATCGATGTTGACTAATTTTAAACGTCAAAATTATAGTAAAGGTACCTACATCGCGCAATATTTCACCGTGCTGACAAACCGAAATCTCGCGTGTCTTATCCATCTTGGCATATCATAGTCGTCCTCCAGCACGCATACACACCGCACTTCCCTGGGCCATCACGACCCACGCACCTGTTGACTGTCTTACTCCGTAAACGATTATACAATCGTTTGCAAGTTGGTCTTGCGTAGACGTCTACCCCATGGTTGCCGCTAAAGTTTTGAATTCGACTCGCATATATGCAGCAGTCTTTTATTATGGCACCATCGCGTTTTTGGAAAGTTTGTAACTTAACTCGTTGTTGATCGAAAACTGGTGTAAGAACGTCTCCGTGACTTTGGTAACACACGGCAGCGGTTAAAGTTTCGATAAAATTATTTTACGACGTGTATAATGCTTAACAAGATATCCAAAACATTAGAGAAGTAGCAGAATGCCAGGTGGGGGGGGGGCGGGTGTTAGGAGAGAGAAAGAGAGTTGGGGCTTATAAAATTATACGACAATTGTGCGTATATATGCGTAAACTGCATATATAGATACAATAACAATAATGAAAGCATATGCGCCCCAACGTATATTTATATGTATAGTATTATACACATATATAACATATATTATACACATATGCGATATGCAAGAGAAGTAATATTTACCGGAATTATTCATCTCCAGAGGCTTTTGTTCCAGAGTTTCGCTCGTTTTCACGCCATTAGGGTAATAAAATATTATATAGGATTGAATAGGTTCGGTGAAAATTGTATGTGCGGGTGGTTTTTTCCTCGTATTTTATGTAGTAGTTTTTTTGAAAAGCACACCGAGCGCGGTAATATAAAAATATTTCGCATTGTTATTCAATATAATATTGTGCAAAATTGGCCATAATAGCTAATTGATTAGTTTTTATAATAATTGTTTTATGATTACATTAAACACATTAAATAAACAACCAGCTTTTGTACGGCTTAACATATTATACTACAATATATTATGCGTTCGCTTTGCGTGGTTTTTTTTCAATTTTAGTATAAATAAACGTAATGTAATGTGCGCATATTAAGAATGTTGATGATCTGTGGCAATAGACAATACACTACCCGGACAACCTCGAGTACACGACCAAAGTATGGGTAGAAATAAAGTTGAATTTATTAGTTCCAACCAAAACGGTTTGTTTTGAACGTCGAGAATCAAGAAGTAGGGAAATAATAAAACCCGTCATAAATCATCAGCCATGATGTGCTAAATATTAGAACTCCATCAGACAAAAAACAATGTCAACTCGATTTCCACACAAACGAGAGTTGTATATGTAACCTGTGGGTTACATATAATATACCTAGTATTTTATGTACGTACGTCAAAATGATTTACGAAGTTCAAAAATATTGATTCAATTAGTTAATTTAAAAACCGATTCATTACGTACTATACTCATTACAGTTAAATACATCTGCCCGCCCCAGTAATGCGTGAATTAGTACAGCTAATGATATTCTAAGTTGTCGATAACAATGTATTTGGTTAACTGCAATGGTTCAGTGGTATGATAACGATTTTGGAACTCTTGTCTATACCGAATAACGCTGTATGATTATACAAACTCTGAATGCAAAGTTAACTTAAACAGCGCACATTTTAGTATCCCATCGATTAATCTCATCACTTATGAGTGTTCAGCTTATGAACCTTTTAGTCTGAAGCCATTGACAATGATCATATTATATATTACTGCTAGCCGGGTCTTTCCTTGCCCGACTCTTCAATTAATATGCCTCCATAAGTCTATAATATGATATAATATACTATTGTGAAATCTATTTGGAATTGACTACAATGCAATTTTTGTTCGCCGTTTAGACGATTCTCGCAGATGCATTTTATATTTCATTCAATGAAATACGATTGTCCCTTATTTTCTCAAATTTTAATTAAATTCAATAGATATTGTTCTCTGATTAACAGTTTATATGAACCATAAAAACAATGTAATATTATAATAATACAATAATAGTCAATGAAAAGAAAAGATAAATCATTCGACTTGATTTATAACTTAATTATAATTATTAGTCTTCTGGTCGGTTTGTCTTAAAAAAATCTTTATTTTGGATTTATATTTATTTTATTTTATTAGAAACTCAAGTTTTTAAATAACAATTCGATATAATATAATAATAATATAAACACATTATTTTTTATTAACGTTGAAATTTCACTTTGGAGTATTATGGAGGCCATCGAGTCAATTATTTTAAATACTAATTAGAATCTGAATACAAAATAGTTTTGAGACGACCGGGAAAATCGTCGAAAAAATGTTTCCAGCAAAAAATAATAAATTAGTAAGCTGTTGTAACGATCAAACTAATATTTTGAAGTATAAAAAACTTTCCGAGTTTTTAATGATATTATCTAAAGTTTTTTTTAATCAACTAAAAAGCATAGTACTAATAATACAGGTACGTATTATAGCTGCTAATATCATAGTATGCCGATAAAATGTAAAACAACATTTTCGGGTATTTAAATTATTATTCTAATGATGCCTATGTACATGTATGTGATTCACATAATGTGAATAATAAACCTTATCTATTATTTATCTGCAATATGATTACCGGAATCATTTTTTGGCCATAAATATTGATTTTATATTAACCGGCTACGTTCTACGTTGATTATGATGTCTTGGTAGCAATTCAAATAACTGCAGTGTAGTCTCATAAAATAATAATATACACGATTACGTATGGATTTATTGAAGAAAATAATAACGCACGGAATAGTAACACGTTTTAGATTATTTTAAATATCGTTAATGATTAGTTGTAACGAATAATCATATAGCACTGTACAAGTGTATCGTTCTGCTTTGATTCCATTAAACGACAAAATCAAACATTAAGAACATTGTAATATTTAGATGATTTTTTACAAAATATGATTTTCACCCTGCAATTATAACATTTATAACATGTTTAAGCATTTATAACACTTTTTTTTAAAAATCATTTTTGATGGACTCGAAAAATGATAAATAAATAAATGATTAAAATGTACTTCTTTATTATTATTTATTATATGATTATTAATTATAATACTATCGAAGGTTCATAGTTTTGTTCGATTAAATGTAATTCGTATTTTTTATCTCAAATGACTATAAAATATTTAGTGAAATTATTTAACTCCTAAGATAGATAGTTAATAAATATCATTAAATAATAAATTATTATTATAAGTACTACATTTTGAGAAAATCGAGAAAATAAATATACCTACCTCAATAAAAACATACCTATAAGCATAAATTTAAACACAATATGATTACATAGTTTATTCAAGTATATAATACGTGTATAATTGATTAAAAGAAATACTTACAACAGTAATAAACCAAACTATTAATATTTTTAATAATCATCAAAATCAATGTCACTTATAAAGTAATTATTTTAATTGCACGATAACCATATCAATATCTATATTGATTTATAGAAATTTTTAATTCTATACATTGTTTTTTTTTTTTTTTTGTCTTTTAAAAGTACTTATCCTGTATCTGAAGCCTGTCAGAGATCCCATGTTTTTACATCTTTTCAAGTATGTCAATAAACTTAATTTCATAAACCTGCAGGCTGCAGTATAAACTCTTCACAAAGGTAAATTCAATAGCCTATAATGTATAATTAAATTCTTTGCCAACTACCTCGAGTATTTTCTTTCGCTACAACACTCTCTGTTTAATAAAATTGAACGGTTCAGCTTTTTAATAAAACTTCAAAGTGTATTTAAAATGCTCATTGTTGTTATGACTAGGTACATAAAGCGCTGTTGTCTGATCAAATTATAACTATTGTTTCCAAAAGAATTATAGTATCTCTAGTTTGTGCATTACTTATTAGACATTCTTAATATGATGAACTCTGATACGATTATAAAATAAACATAAAGTAATTTATTTTAACGTATCTATTCGATTTTGAAAACATTTTGTTCTTGGACATTTTATATAACAGTGCTTAATGACTGAGTTTAAATTATTTTCCAGAAGGGTGATTTTATTTTGAACTTTAATACCAATACCACCTATAACCTCACATATAAATTTGTTTAAAAATGGTAAAGTAAAATGTGATGAGCTGTGTAAAATTATGACCTCATATATTACTAATAATTCATAATTAAAAATATTATATTCACAAAATCCCTTATCTAATTATTTTTATTTTTATTTTTTTAAATTAAAATTAACATTTTAAAGGTAAATATACGATTTTCTAAGTATTCTCTCTTTTTACGTATAACCATATTTATATATTATGCAGTATATGTTACTTTTAGGTTTATTGAGCTTCGTAGAAAATATGAATACAATTTCATGACTCCGCGAAAAATCTTTTATGAATAGTATTATTGCATTTTCAACGCATCAACTGTGCTACAACGCAGTATAATGTCTAAAGTCGCGTTCCGCTATAAAGTTGGAAAATGTTTCTTCTCGTTCCCATTATATTACACACGCCCTGTACTAGATCGAACGGACCTAAGAAATTATATATATACACTACTTATGTTGCATTGGCTCGTAAATTGTTATTGTTTTCAAGTTGGTTTTGACGGTCAAAAAACATATACCGCATGAACAATAAATTACACAACTATTATTCCGTGACACAGCTTGCCCAGCGATATCATGCGTGCTTTGTCGTCTGACGTTTCGGTCGTAACTGTTCAACGGGCCCATCTTCAGTTCCAGTGTGTATATATAATATATATATATATATAATATATATATATGGTGTTCACTATACGGACGGCGCGTGTCATATTTCTAAACTACAACTCTATGATAAGGGATGAAGTTCTCCCGGAACTTTACCAATTTGTATTAATAGTCCTTCTCCGTAACATAAACGTATATTTGTGTGTGTGTGTGTATGTGTGTGTGTGTGATGCACTCAAACTATACAAACCCAGTATGACGGAGACTTGCGAAATTCACGGGTGCGCTGTGCGCTGTCGCACTTTTGCGTTTATAATTTGTTCCGTCATCATTACGCCGTTGTGTCAGTTGCTGTGACTTGTATAATAATATTATCTCGTTTCGATAATAATATTGAAATGAGGAAATCTCTGCGTTCTGGATAATCGCTGTAACACCTTATTGGCAAACCGCACGCTTTTGTCATGTTTTTGTTTGCACTAATTTATTATCATTTTCATTTGTTGACTCCATCTCTACTTTGGTATATACGACGTGTCCAATGACATATGCGAAAATAGTTCGCACGTTTAAAAAAATACGCTGACCGAAAGCATATAGATATTATATTGTAATTAGTGTTTGGAAGGAACGGATTCTTTTTTAAAGATCGGCACCCTTAACTAGAGCTGTTCGATTGTTTCGATTAATCGACTGCAACATCGATTAATCGATTATTATTTTTAAAAGTATTCAACACCGATTAACCGCATTGCCGATAATTTGAATACATCGATTAATCGATACATTGAAACATCAATTAATGGATTAATCGATACATTGAAATATCCATTAATTGATACAAAATATATTAAATATTAATCTAACGATAAATCATTTAATTTAATATTTTTTTTATCGTTTTAATCGATTAATCGATTATTTTAATAGATTAATCGATTAATCGATAGGTCCTAAACTATTTCAACAATCGAGCACTCCTTAATGAAAATCTTCGATTAATAGAAAATGTCGGTTATTTAATACTTTGGACAATCTATTATATTTTATGACAATCGAACAGCCCCATGCTTAACTAATTCCTTTTTATCAAAAAATAACGAAAAACGGAATAAATTATTTTTTCCAAGAAAAAACAACAACATTTTCCGTTTCTTTCAAATCTCAATCTACACAACTATGTCAATATTGAAATTAAAATATAAATGTTCTTATTGCATTTACATGTACATTGGTATAAACGTTAATCGTTATAACTTAAAGTCTCTTAATAAATATTTCTGAAGAGTTATATTTCTGTTAACATTTATTATATGTATACATTTTTGTCGACACGTCGACGAAAATTAGCATTCAGATTGAGCAATAAAATGGTTTATGATAGTGTGATACAGGTTGGAACTTGGGAATAATTGGATGTACTATCTATAGCTATAATATATACAATAGTCAATAAAGTACGTAGATAATATGGAGGACAAGATTGTATGTAAAGGCACATCAAAGAATTTGAATAAAAGCCCTTAATTTTTTTTACCTTTTTTTTTTCATTTGGAACTGAAAAAAGAATGAGAAACAGAACGAATTCCTTTCTAAGGGGAACATCTAAACACTTCAGCTACCTATGCATAAAATACAGGACTAATAACACGAATGACTCCGGCTACATGTTACATCAATGTGAAAACTCAACTTCAGAGTTCGGTGGCCTTTGAACACCTACGTCGGTAGACCGTGATTTTGAATCAAACGAAATGTAAGCGGGTCGTCACACACAATAAAATCGAATTCCCGAGTTCTAAAAACACGGATACGGTAACATTGTTAAACTGCAATTTGTGCGATTTGCAATGCATCAAATCGAATATCAAAGAAATATCTATGGAAATAATATTTTAAGAAAAATGTTTCTGGAAATGTAGGTATATTTTAAATCTTTGTTCATTTTATTGTGCATTGCAGAAACAGTAGGCATATTATATAATATCAATGCGTAACGTATGGGTTTTATTGCATCATTTTTAATGATAGTTATATTATGACGTTCTGTTATAAATTTCACGGTAAAAATGTTTCGTATAAAATGATGTTTATCCAATAATTGCACTTGGTAAACAAAACTTCTTCGGCGGTGCTCAACGTCGCCGTATATCCGTCATCATATCACGCCGAGCACATAATATGGTATATAATATTATATATTTGTAAACATTTTAACGCTTAAACCATATTTTGTTGGCTTCCATCCAGATTTTATCGCACTGTAATATATTTATTGTCATTACGCGATAAAATGTATTGTATAAAGTTTAGGATAAACAAATCGAGGAGATAAATAATCCCTAGAACGAAAAGTTTTGTTGCAAATCGAAATGAATGAAATTCATTATCTAACAGCAAATCGTATATTTAAAATAACGAGTGTTATTGACCGCCTCCGTGGCCATCGTAAATTGCCGTATAAAAACGAACGAATAATATTACGTATATATACGTAATATTACGTAATATCTACGTATATATACGTAGATAATCGTACAAGTATATTTTTATACCGTTACTCTAAATAATATTTTTAGCATATGGACCGACTTGCATGATAAGAACATTCGATCAGCTCACGACACAACACGGCATATAACATTTAAAACAATAGCGGTACTGTACGTATAATATAGTAGTATAATAATCGTGAATGAACGAATGCTGTGCACCGATTTGCTATGCTTATAAATTCTGTATTACACGTTTTTTTTTTTTTTTTTGAGTGGTCATCAGTCGTCACCGTCATCTCACTACAAATGCTCGTATAAGCGTCATAAATTGGTACAAGAGGATTCCGTGGCCTTACAATTCTTACTTGAATATGTATAATCACGTGTTTGTATATTATATAAGTGTAGTGTTTAGAGTTTAGAAAATATTATAAATTTAAGTCTGAAGTTGGAATTTGATAATCGATGTTGATCTAAAGAAACACTAAATTGGTCACGGTCAACATTCGATTTTGCTTTGCTACATTATAAACCACACGTGTAGTTAATCCAAGTTAATCCAACGATCAAGTGAAAAAAATATGCAAGAACTCAAATCTGTTATATGCACAAGAGGCACCTGTAATTAATACAAAGGGGAGTAATTTCAAAAAAAGGAAGAAAAAATGCCTAATCCAACCCCCAATTCACCTGATATATAGAAGAGTATATGCTGCCTGCTCATAACTTTTTCAAACCCCGGCGCTTATGCGCTACCTATAACAATACACTTGAATGTTGGTCGACCCGAATAGCTTGCGTAACGTCCAAGTCCGTTATTCAAGAAGTTATTGTGCTCCATACGAATTTGCATATCACGAATAACGTTTCCACGTCGAGATGCAAAATTAAATGTTATTAATGTTATCAGTGATCAGCTATACTTTCGTGTAAGTTTCCTTTCTTTGCATGTCTCATGTAGATGCATTTTTTTGGAAATTTTTACAAGTTTATAAGAGCATCCGCATATGCAAACACCCTAAGACCGCGATTATCATGGACCGTAAATATCTCGTAAAAATTCGTTTCTGTTCATTTACTTGAATAGTTTGACGATTATAATTACAATGAGGTGGTTCGGGATAGGGGGGGGGAGGTGTAATATAAGACTGCGAAATAGAAAATATCACCATCATCATCATTATAATCATATGGTCGGTTATGACGAGTCAGCTGGGCCCATGTGCACGTACCGTTTCCGGTATCATCATACGCAAGCGTCCGTGAATGGTGGAGGATACGACGAGTGATTGGCGGAGGATAGTGGGGTTTTTTTCACGCGCTCGCGGAGGGTAGGTATCACTTGGTATTCACTGTTTCCTTCACCACTCGGTCTAGAAGTCCCTCGCGCGCGCGTTCGTTCACGCTAACGTTGAGTTTTTAATAATCATTTTTTTTTTCTTTTTATTATTATTATTATTATTATTTTTTTTTTTTTTTTTTTTGTCGCCGATGAACAATTTCACAAGCCGGTGCTTCTTTTCCGGATTACGGAACAACGTTTAAAAAAAATAAGAATGCGAATCCTTGGAGGGGGACAGGAGAGAGGACCCGGAAATTAGGTGAAGTCTGCAGCAGTATTATAGTTGCAATATCGCAGTATAGTGTACTTTATAAAGAAGTACAGGTAGTATAATAGCGAAGTAGAAGTATCGTGAAAGTAGATAATATTACGGTAAAAACGAGGGACGACAAGAACGCTATCGTGGTTCGACTTGGGAACGAGACATTTTCTCGTCCGTTTACTCAAGGAAAAGGAGGAACACTAGGGTGCAACACTACGCACTATAGCTTGTTAATATCGAATACATGGTGTATTTATTTTTATCATCAATATTATTATTATTATTATTTTAATAACGCCTCGTTAGATGCGATGCGTTCGAATATGTTTTTACTATCATATATTTTTTTTTCCACCCCATAATATTGCAATATACGCTCCATATGAAATATCAAGAATTTTTTCCACCCGCTTAATTGGTGATCTGTCAAACCGACCGAGTAAAACGTCTCTCAGGTGTAAATAAATAATAATATAGGTACCGTATTATTAAAAAAAAAAAAAGTACATGACCTTATTCGTTTGTCGTAGACCGTTTTCACACGCTACGCGTACGGAGTGATTTCATTTTTGCGACACATTAGAACGAGCTGCAGGATATGACATATGTGGAATGGTTATCAAAATGATAGAGAATCCTCTGGGTTCAAATAACTATATGAATATTTTATGTTTCAAATGAATTTTATATGAATTTTTCGAATATAGTTTAACGTGCTTTGCATCTAGTTTTCGAATCTAAGAACCGTCGCACGATCGAAAAGTATGTAATTTTTTTTTTTCGGTTCAATGAAATCGTTTTGGAACATAAACGCCAATAGGTCGTCTCTTTTGAACATAACGAAAACAATCATCGTTTGTTTACGTTTGCCGTGTATTTTTGAACATGTCGACGCGAAAAAAAAGACAAAAAAGTAAAGCGAGTACGATCAGTGCTTACACGAAAACCATAATATAGTATTGTTTATCTAACGTCCGCGAAAAATTAAACATTAATGTATTATATTTATGAGCAAACATAATACGTTAATCATTTCTACTCGGGTTCCATTTACCAAATTAAACTAGCGTATTACGGGGGTAGCGGAGGGTCTGTTTTTATTGTACCAACTTGTCACTTTAGAATTTATGTAAAATGTTAGGATTGTAAATTAAAATAAAAGAACCAAAACAAAACAAAACAAAGGATATCCAATGACGACGTGAAATGTATTGTACTACGTCCGGCATGGAACCGACTGATTTATTTCTAGTGTCCCGCGGGTCTCATTTACCTGACAAAAACTTTAGAATTGAAATAATTTATTGGTTTTGAATATGTATTAAGAACATTATCAACTACGAGTAAATGGTCGAACAGATTTTGCATTTTTTTTTTCTGTTCTGAAAATGATTAGTTCTCTAGGTTAGACGCGTCCCGTCCAAAAACGCATTTAGATATAGGTTATATTATGCTGCGATACAATGTATTGCAGATTATGTTTGGTAGTAATATAATAAAACATATCTTCGAGGAGTGTCCAAAATATGAACAAGCACGCATAACTTAAAATTTCCCACGAAACATTAAAGAAGTTCTCAACGAAGAAGAAACTACAAAACCAATGACATTTATCTTAAGTTATAACCAACTCAACAAAATCTAATTCATTGTAAATTCAACCTTCTTATTCTTACATAAGTTTATAAACCTTAATGTATAACTATTAAAAATTATAAAAAAAAAAAAAAAAAACGTAGGTTAATAACCCAGCTGTTGAAACCTGTAACCTTTAAATAAAAAAAAAAAGTGGTCGAAAATCATCATGGAAAAAATAGTTTCATAACGACATTTATAGCGATGCAATTGACCACACCCATTTTGTGTATACCCACGACATTCGTCGACATCTGTCTCTTCGTAGATTTGAAAATACAGGGTATTTCAGAATGATTCGACAAATGCAAGAACTTTTGTTGTATCAATTATTTTTTATTTTATTTTTAATAAATATTAATATACTATGCAACAATAAAATTGTTTATTATTATTTTTATTTTAATTTTGGAACTCAATTTTGTAATTCTAAAATTTTATTTTTCTAATAAAAAAATCAAAATAACCATTTTAAAAATCGAATTATTTAAAAAATAATATAGTATTTAGTATTTTATTAAAGTAAAATCATTAAATCATTAATTATTATAATTTTTTTAACTCTTTAGAAATTTGAGTTTCATATTTAAAATTATTGTGCAATTATTGTATGTTTTATCAAGATTAGATTAGGTTCTATTTAAATTAATGATGATTTAAAATTGTATTGAAGAATTTTTCATAAGTTTAAAAAAATTTTATAAAATTAACGGATAAATCTTTATTAGAGTTTTAAGTATTTTTTTTTCTAAAAAACCTGCGTCATAAAATGGGTATTTTGAATTTTATTTTTTAACAGTGGAACAAAATTTGAAATTTGTAAATTTGGGTTGAAAAATAAAAAAACTGTTTAATTAATTTTGAATGTAATGCAGTGCATTATAATTTATCAAAAAAAAGTGAAAATAATGAATAGAACAAAAGTTGTAACTTTTGTTAAATCATCCTGAAACATCCTGTATACCGCATTCAGTTTCGTGATTGACACCATGTACAAAATGTAGGATCATGTTTTTAAGGATTTCCCGTCACTTCTATTTTATGTGACAACTGGTGCTTTCAACAATTACTCTATTTCGTTCCCGGACGGACGGTAATACTACGCTACTATATGTATTATATATGTATAAGGTCGTTTATATAATATTTAATTGGGGTAATAGTTTTTTTTTCAACATCGATTGATTTTTCTAATTCCGTTCTCAGTAATGTATATTATACACAGATAGATAGATGTATAATTAAACGAGTCCATGGAAAAAAATTTAAAAATTAATTTTCCTTTTCGGTATCAATGCCGTTAACAGAGACGCGTAGTAACCCTCTTTTCCTCTCGCCACTAACTGCTGATTTCCAGTCAATACTTTAGGATGAAAAACGACGGATTTAAAACGTTTCCCTGGCGACGGCAAATCCTCTTTGCGTCGAACAAATTAAAATATTGAAATATCTTTTTCCGTTCCTTTCCATTTTTTTCTTTTTTTTTTTTCTACCCAATCAAAAAAATTATAATTTTTCTCTAATATGATATTTCGTCATTCAACCTAATAATATAATAATAATACTTTTTTTTTCAAGTCAGAATCATAGAATATATAAACAATTATTGTTTGCTGGAATTATATCTGAAATTCTTTTCAATAAAATAATTTAAATCAATATTTTAATATCATTTTGATCGATTTCACTAAACAGAAAAGTACTTTATATAGTTACTAAGTAGATTTTCCTCATGTATATTAATGTTCCAAATTTAATATTACATTTTCTATTGAAAAATTTTAAAATGCAATAATCATATTTTTTATAGGACGTCGTAATATTTTGACAGCAAAGCCAATAGTACTGCGATGTCTCCGACATGGATGGAAATACTATATTAATTTTTTACGGTATAGGTACAATAATAAATATATTTCTACTTCGTTATATTTTTATACATCTAAACGATGTACCAATGTTGATCATTAAGTAACGTATTCGAGTTGATCAATGAATTCGAAGTATTTTTAATATAAATGCATAAAATAAATTGGAAATCGCATGTCTTCTTTTGCAAGACTACACAGTAAAAAATGAAAAATGTTTTATCCGTCGCCGCACCTTTTATGTAAAGTATTCTAAAATAAAAGAAAAACCCTAAAATTGCGTGCACATATACATAAAGCTCAAAATATTGCTTCGCAAACATCCTACTTTCGTTTTGCCCGAGATCAGTCGACAATCGAAGTATACGTAATAGTGTTTGCGCATGCCATGGAGTTGAAGTAGGTAATGATATATTCATAGCGTGTTCAGAACATTTGGCACGTGCGATTGAGAGAAGCCACCAAAAAACTATCAATCATAAAAAAAAAAAAATAAATAATAAAAAATATTGTATATACTTTAACCGGAATTGAATGTTGCTCTCTGTCAGACCTGAAGGCATAGTCAATCGTCAAGAATGGAAAATGTTTAACGCCCCCAGAAGTTACTCTATGGATAATATATTATTTCGCATACACTGCACACCTCTCATCCGTATATATTTAGGTGTGTGTGTGTACTCGTAAATACTAAATATATATTTATATACTTCTAATAGAGATTGCAATACGAGACGATATTTATCGAACACGCCATTTTCAATTTAATAGCAATGTGCGTGAAAAAAAACAACTTATTCGAATACGACAACAACGACGCGACGACGAAGTGTAATAATAATATTATTAAGAAACGTCTCAATGAATAAAATTAGAAGAAAAACCACGATATTTGCAGAAGATACAAACACTACTCGCGTACGATGCATTATTATATATTTTTATTTATTGATATACATAACGTCCATGAGTGCAAAGAATAAACTAATAAACATCTAATAACTTTTTCAACTTATGATTTTATCACAAAAGAAATCAAAATCAAATAGGTGCTCATTAATATAGTGCAAAATTCTATTGACGGGACTATGTGAACAACAAAATTACGTTTACCTGGTGCAGTAATGAAATATGGTGTTTACTGGAGGAGTTGTAAATACAATAAGATTCAAGAACTCTGGCATGTTAATAGCTCTATTTTTAGTAATTTATATAAAAATAAACAATCATTGTAATCACGCCTATTAGCTAAAGGTAATCCTCGACGTTAGCTATAGGTATTCAAATTGCAAATTTAGCTTAAAGGCGATCATTTTAATAACATTTCTCTGGATTTTATCTATTCTATCAATCATACACGTTTGACGACTGTTCCAAATCAGTGAACAAAACTCAAGAACAGAACATACTAATGCAGAATATACAAGACTTTTAGACATGTATAACTCATATCAGTTACGCTTAATAAATCTTAAATGTTTGAAGGCTATTGCACAAATGAGACATTTGAAACTCGGGTTGGACGATAATTTTGTTATAAGATTTTTCATCGAGCTGTGAATCATCACAACACCAACTCTAGAACTTGCTATATTATTTCGATGTATCGTTTCAATCGTAAATGGTATCGAGGTTTTTTTCAAAATTAGTGGTAAAAAATTGAATAAATGAATTAAAAATAATAAATAAAATAATCACAGAGCAATTCCTGTGATTTCTTGTGGCCTCTCCCCTTTGTTAGTTATCATATTATTATTTGTAACAAGTATATATTATATAATTGTAATTTTTATTCATCTGTAATATAATCATTTTCACGGGTAGTCCGTCGGTGTCGATGAGAAATAAAAACAACTCTGAAGAAGATAATGGAGGGGGGGACAACCTTTTTTAATTCTCGTATACGCGCAGCACTCCTACTGTATAGAATGCAGAGCGTGTATATTTTTAAGTCGATCAACGAATATGATACAAATTTTAAATTTCCATCGTCTGCGATAAAGGCGTTTATTATTTTTGCCCAACAAATTTGGCTACTATTATTATTATGAGCAATATTATACACACGCGGTTCTTCGAGTATATTGTTGTGCGGTATAATATTATACGATGGTGCAGTGAGCTCGTTATTAAAAGCGCGATAAATATTCGATACATAGCATGCAATTACGTGCGTTACACTGCGATAACCTGTGTAAATTATATATCAGTTAGAACGTTATGTAGATTTTCTCAAAGGAAAAACGTGCAATGAGACATGTGTGTATGTGCGTGTCGGTTGTGTGTTGTACACGTTTGTAATGCGCGTGCATAAAAATATAACTCCGCACGGTATTCAATGTGCTAGAAATATTTCTTCAGATGCATTGTCGGTATGGAATTGTTGTTTAAATAAAACAGAAAATAATATAATGAATTTCCGCAGCGATTTAACGACGACGGGCGTAAGGGTGATAAATAAATGGGCGACGAGAGACGGCAAAGGAAAACGGACGGAAAGGAAAACAGATAAAAAACAAATTTATTACTCTGTTCGTTTAAATCAATTACTTATATTATAATATAAATATCGAGATACATCGCGGACAATGAAGTTGTAATACTGCAGGTACACCGTCTACAATATAATACAACACAAAATAAAATCAAAACACTGATGTAATGACCGGGAAAAAAAGCTTGTAAAAATCAGTTGTACGGGGTTTTTACATTGAAACCACGACAATGAAATGTCAATGTACGTCAAAATAATACTGTACGTTTATTCTTATGAAACCATCTGACGACAATCATAACTCGTTTAAAACAATTTCTTACCATTTCTCTTTGTCATTTTATCGCAGCGCCGATCAACGGAGGACCTATCCATGACACATTTAATAAAATGTGTTCACAAAACTATATTATATTAATGCTACTTATTCCCATCAACATTGCACTTGTCTTTACAACTTAATAATATATCGTTTTTGTGCTGCAGACATTCAAAATGAATAGCTCTCATTTCTTCTCGACTGGTTAAAATTTTGACAAAACCATTATAAGATCTATTTCAACGTACAGCATGTTTATTATTAATTTAATAACATACCTACCAAATAATATTGTTTTCATAGCGATCATTGAAGGCTTTTGTTTCACGTTTAACTATAGTTTGTTAGTGATATCTTTACACGTTTATAATATATTATTATTTATATCATCACGATGGATAACATCAAGCATTGCTTACGACGATTGTATCTTTCGATATGTCCGATGATGAAACCGTATTTTATTTTACTTTTTACTGTTTGTGTCCAGTGCCGTCGTAACATTATTTCCCTGACGTTTTCTTTTTATCGGACAGTCATCATCGGAATGACGGTACATTCGATACCTAGCCACAATACTGCGTACAGTAGACGTCCTTAATGTTTTTTTTTTTTTTTTCATGAAAGATTCCGAAAAATATACATTAACTATGCCCTGCGCACCCATTGGCTATGACAATATACGAGCAGCGGCGGTGACGGGAAGCTAACGAAGACACCGGGAACATTTGCATTTTATAACATCAAAGAGAGTGGCCCGTTATAAATAAATAACGGGGTAAACCGCACTCACACACATACACTATGTTTTAATATTGCTGGCGGGCAAAGTTTTAAAAGTTATGCGTTTCATTAAATTTGACTGTGGACCGACCGCCGGCTGCTGTTTACTACCCCTCAGAATCAAAATGAAGCAACCGCATCGCTTCGTTATTCGAAGTTAAAAAAAAAATTACAACAATAGCAATAGTAATAGTGGTAATGAGAATAATAATAATAATAATAATGATAATGTTAATAATGATAATGTTAATAATAATAATGATAATAATAATAGTAATAATAATAATAATAATAATAATAATAATAATAATAATAACAACAACAACAACAACAACAACAACAACAACAATAATAATAATAATAATAATAATAATAATAATAATAATAATAATAATAATAAACCACTTTGAGTCTTTGAAATGAGCTACCACGGTGACCTATCATCGAAATCGTAATAATAAACCCTAGAACAGCGCGTGTCTACCGTGGCCTTATACTTACACCGCTATATTATACTGCCCCCGCATTCGCCTTATGAAGCAGCCGAGAAGGATAGTAGGTTTGAGATATACGTTTCTATCGCTTTTTTCTGTAGAAAAAAACTGCGTTCGTTTCTAGAGGATTTTGCAGAGAACTAACAACGTTACCAATATATGTGAAGTACCTACCTAGCATACTCTATGAAAATTGCATTTTATCTATTAATAATGTAATAATGATCTAATTTGATTGATTTTCTCCCTTAACTATTTACGTATATATTATCTGTCATACCTACGTTCCTTGAATATTTTATCGCGGTAACACATGACCGTAACGTAACATGAAATTAGTGTTCAATTTAAATGTTTGAAAAAAATTGTTTATATTAATCATTATCCGATATTAAGAGATTCTTTTCATTAGGTTCAGGATTCTATAAAATAGATATTGATTTTCTTCCCATTAGACATGATTAAATGGATATAATGTTTTATTCATGATATTTTAAATGGATTTGTAATCTGTCCTGAAATTTTAAGTTTAATCGGTTTTAAAAACACTATTAGTAGAACCATAAGAAATTTAGATTTATTCTACGGATCCAAATTTAAAATTAATAGTGGCAAAAATGCATTTGTTTCCAGAGCTTTTCTAATTGTTAGTAAAATCTCTGCTCTTCTAGATTTTATTTGTTTTTTCTCGCCATGTCAATAAAGCCAAAACTCTACAATTTTCGAAACATGATACATTAACGTGATTAATTATTTATTTTCGATTTATATTCTGTATATTGTAATATTTTTTATGAGCAATTGTATTATTATTATTACTGTTTTATATTGCTATAGTTATTACTTTACATACCTATATACATATATGCATGTTTTAATGCATGCCAAGAACGATACGAATTGTTTTTGTTAAAGGGCTTTCGTCTGTTGATTATTCAAATAAATAAATATCGTACGTATATGTGCAACATCAACATTATTTTTGTGATGAAAACGGTAGAAAGTAAAACTAGTGTACTTCGGTACTGCACGCAAAAGAATATAATAACCCTGGAGTCACCGTACAGATAATACTATCAACCACGAAGTTGAACGATGGTCCATCTGCAATGTAATACGTGTATTATGATCGAGGTATGCCGCGTAGAAAAACCATAATTAAACTGGATGGGTGGGCAGGTGGTGTGCAAGGGCTGTGGCATCCAATGTTTAAGATTAAATAGAAGAATGGGAAAGCCGACGTGACGAGTAAATGGGATAAGGTAAAGGAGATGATGAAAAGTAACCCAACGTTTGGGCTTAAGTGCTACGGAAGTAGAAACATTTCTACCAAACGCCTCTAATGGACGCTCGTAAAGTCCTATGAATTGACGAAGAGTTATAAATCAGTGGGCTATAATAGAACAATTTATTCGAACAAAACTAGAAGTTTCACGACAATAATCCTTGTGACCTTAAACGGTTGATTTTGAAATGTACATTCAATTCATTCTACGTGTATATATTATAGTATAGAAGATTTTGAACAAGGCTTCAAACATTTTAATCGGTTTTTTTCCCCGGTCCGTTACAATTTATGTACACAAATACCGAATAATAAGTAAAATCTCATTTCTTCATACCCCAGTCGACCCTTTCCACCGACCACACGTCCACCTTATTCGACCAACTAAAAGACAGTTGTGCACTTTCTTTTTTGTTCGTCTTTCCTCTTTTTTTTTAACGAGTGCTCGTTAAAATTCTTCAAGAAGACATTAAGATCGTTGATTAACGACCGTTTTATAATAATAAATTGGTAGAGGGCAGAGCAATTGCAACTTTTTGTTCTGTTCAATCGTAAATGCGGCAACACGAATTTATAATTAATTAATCTCGTTAGGACAAAGGCTCGGCGTTTGGGAAAAATAAATACGAGTTATTGGATTTTACAAGTATTTTTGATATTATATTACGGATACCTTGACATAGATAAGAGTAATATATCAGTTTAAATAATAAAAATAAAAGTATAATATTGATGTTTCGATAAAAATAAGTCAGAAAAACCTTAAAAAAAATACTTAAAAGTTATGATGGAGTTCATAATATTATATTATTATATGAATGTATATGTATCTGTAACACCTATTTTAACGATCTGTTTTATTTTAGAACAATATTATAATGGGATTTCTAAAAGTTTAATAACATTGTGCGTTCGCTTATAGTAATATTATGTAGGTATGCCAGAAATATGATGGAGGATGCCACACTCCCTGCATTTATTGTCTCCGTATTACAAACATAAAGCATAGCAAATTTGCGTTCAGTTATTCAAATGCTGTGCTGTTAACTTTTTGTTAGTATGTGAAACATTACAATTTCAAAAACTCATAACTCATTTGGATATTAAAATATGGATACTAAACACAGATAATGTTCCTTCCAAGTAGTTTGATAAAAAGTCAGTTAACGCTAATATTAAAACTAACAACGCGGCATTTGAACCAACTAATGAACGCAAATTTAATATTTTGTCAGTTGTAATACGTGTAACACACGAAAATCGGATACTTATTACATTTCAATAATAAGAATGTGTATCATTTATTGGGGAGAAAATTGTTGTGTGTAAAAATCAATTTCATTAATAACAATTGTGAATGATCACATTGTGATTTTATAAAATTACGCAAAATCAATCCAGGACAGTTGATATATGAAAATTTAAACTATACTAATTTTACTTAAACGAATTTTTTATAACGAAATTTTTCCAAGCATATTCTGCTGTACAGATGACGAAAATACACAGTAGAGAAAAATCCAACGTTTAATGACGAATGTCTGTGTATATTTTGGCCACGCAGAAGATGCACTCACGTGGGTGTGTGTGTGTGTGTGTGTGTGTGAGTATGTGGGTGGATGGGTGGCAGATAATAATCTCATGTGTAACATGTGTGACATACATGTAATAGTTGCAGGAAAAAATAAAGTATGTATGCGACGCCGTTGTTTATTCAATAGGGATCGTTTTTCACTGGAAATGAAAAACATCGGCCATCGGCTTTTTTTAAACGAACATATATTACTGTCACATGATATTATTTGAGAACGTTGCTCTTCACTATTATACGTTATATTTTTGTTGAAAGCAAAAAATTTAGACAAAAAGTTAAAACCGATTTGATAACTGCACTCGATGCGCGTGCGTACTGTTTCTGATACTATGTTCTCGCCTGTACCCAACGATTAAACAAAATATTAAACAGTTGTATTATTGCTCTACTCTACTGTGATAAATGTTTAAAAACCGACCGATTAAAAAGTAAAATCATGTTATAAATTTAGACACGTATAAAATCTATATAATATTATTATTATTTTTTAATTTAATATCAGTAAAGATTACTAGGCTTAACTGAGTCTAGACTCGCGTGGATGCCTAGGAGTTATCTTATGTACACCACATTTACATTTATTTTTTTCTCCTTACATACTAAATTATACAACGAAAAATCAAAAACATAAATTCAATAATATAAATTTGAACTGCAAAATAAACAAAAATTATACGTAATAAAGAAAAAAAGAAAAAAGAGAAATAAAAGTTCGTTAGGAAAAAAAAAATTAATCATGATACTTCAATATTTCAGCATCGTATTCATGGTGAAGCCAATGAGTGATTGATATATTTTTTGAATATATAAAAAGGGACATGTTAGCCACTTCTTTGGGCATTAAGTTATATAGTTATATATTAAGTAATATGCATTTGTTCCCTCACGCTTTGTTGAGCAGCTCGCGTGGCCTATGTAATATAATATGCACACATGACAACTACATTATAATAATTGGACAATACCAATGTGTGTGTTTTAGACCTGCGGGAAAGTGTTCGGGAACGCGTCTGCACTGGCCAAACATAAATTGACACACAGCGACGAACGGAAGTATGTGTGCAATGTTTGCAGCAAAGCTTTCAAAAGACAAGATCACTTGTAAGTGTTTTTATATTATTATTATTATCTTTTTGTTTTTCTTAGTACGTGAAAGATAAATAAACGAATAAATAAAGCGCGCTTTATTGAGGTGTATAATATCATTAATGTTATAATATGCGATTAAGCCAGTGAATGTGTACATACACCATCGTGATGTTTTAAATGCGCGCCGAGATCAATATATGGGACCTGTTTTATTATTATTATTATTATTATTTATCGTTATTAAGTATTATTATCAAAATTGGACACACATTACTGTTTATGTGTGTTTTTTTTTTTTTTGTTTGTTTTATATTTATTTTTTATTTTTTATATATATTATTCTTCATACCTCCGCCGCCACGCGTGCACTACTCGATCATAATTTCGTCCGTCTCGGTTTATATTTTCAAATTATACTGTTTATATATTTTTTTTTTTTTTTTAAAAAAAAGCCTCCGAGAACGGCGGCTGTGGCGGCGGCGGTCGTAGCCTAACAATAATTTATGTTCACATAGAACCTTTTTATTTTTTCTTCTTTTCTCATATTTATCGTGACCTTTTCTCCTATACCGCCACCGCGGACGACGCGGGACCCGCAAACGCGCTCACTCGTATACTGAACACACGTGCCCCCTTCCCCCTCCCCGACACGGGGCCACCGCATGCGTTTCCGCTCATCATCCGCAGAGAGCCAACTCTTACATCGACAAGTATCGGTTTTCATTAGGCCGGGAAATTGAAAACGCAACCCCCGGGATAAGTATTATAACCGCACCGACATTATTGCGCCTAAGTACCTATAATATAAGCATATAATATAATACTACACATCATGTATGTATACGCGCGCGCACGATATATTATAACGTAAATGGTATTTCCTCCCCCCCCCCTAGTGTGCCGGGGCACCTCTCGTCCACGGTTCAAGGTGTTTATAATAATATGCGCACGTATATTATAATAATATGAATTATTACGCCCGGTGCGCGCGCGGACGCACGATTCGGCGTAGGGCCTTCCGTCGTCTGTGCCAGTAATAAATGTATTTATCGGGCGAGAATAAATTCGTGCGCATATAAGAAACCCCCGTATACGCATACCCGCGCAGGTAAACATAATAATAATAATAATAATATATACGGGTAACCTATACGCATCGCACGCAGAAGTTTTCAAATTGGTAAATGTATTCCGGTCACAATATATATAGAGTGATTCGTTTAGGATGCTCACCCCCCTTTTCGGTCGTAAAAATGCTAAAATTCGGATTTTTTTATTTTTTAATTTTTAAGTTACCATAACAACCATGTTTTCCACTATTTTTTTTTTCTTTATGAAATCCCAGTTATGACCTGTGGCGATACAAACTTTGTTTTTGCAAATGGGAATCCCATATTTTCCACGCGAAATAATATTCAGTTAATTTTTCTGGAAATGTTGGTGTAACGGAATCAGAATTCGGACCAGTATTTTCGGAATTCTATCTGAAGGTGTTATATCAATTAGGTACCCGATTATTAGCTAGGTTAGGTTAGTTAGGTTAGGTTTGCTACATATGTAGTTTTGATAAGAAAATATTTATTATGATTACAACTTCATAATCAAAGCTCAATGATAGTTAATTTTAATAATACTTATATGGCTGCAGATTACAGATATCTGATGCATTATAAGATTTAATGTATACGTATATTTATGGCATTATAACATATTACCCAATATTAATAATATACGTACATATGTTAATTCTTATCATCACACAATTACTAATTAGTACTTATATTCAATTCGCAATCTCAAATTAGCAAATAGCGCTGACAAATTACTTTACAATGTTATGTATATTATAGGAATATTTCCGTAATACTTAAATTAAAATAACTCAAAATCTGCTCATTCGAATTTTGATTTTGATACATCAAAGCAAAATATTCCCAATGGTATACCGCAGTGAAAAAAGGGTATTCCCATTTGAAAAATAAAAGTTTGCATCACCACAGACCATACTTAGGGAGAGAGGGGTATTGAAAAAAATAGCGAACAACATAGTTTTTGTGGTGATTTGAAGATTAAAAAAAATTTGGCATTCCTACGACCAATAATGAGAGTGAGCATCCTGAACAAATCACTCTGTATAATATGCTGTATATACGCCGCCGTAGCCGCTGCGAGAAACAGGGTCAGCGCGTGCTTGAATAATCCAATAGTCGATGACAACCCGAGTGGATATCTGTGTTTTTAGAGAAAGAGAGAGAGAGAGAGAGAGTGTGTGTAAACGTCGTTTTAGGTTACGGGTATGTGCTTACGCTGTACATAGTATATATGTTTATACTATTGTGTATCCAACGGAGAAAAATTAAAACCGGTCAATGATAGGGCCTACGCAGTATTATATGTGTAACATCATGTGTGTGGATAATATAATGCGTCGAGCATACCTTTTCGACTTACCCGGGGCTGTCCACGTTTGATGGAATGAATTTAACCTTTAAACACCCAAATGCCAACTATATATATCTATATATGGTAAACGTTATTTTAATACAATATGTTTCTCTTATTTAAAAATAAGATCCTTTGGCATTTACCTACGACCTCACTACCATCTTCCCCTTAACCACCAGTTCAATCATCGCTTCAAACTATAGCGGCGATGTGTAGTTCATAATGTAGGTCAGACATCGGGAAATGGACTTTATTTAAATGCAAATAAAACAAGGAAAAAGTTTCTTTTTCGAGTCCAATAGAAATGTGTTTCCCAACTTCAATCTTTTTTATTTTTATTTTTTGTAAAATATTTAAATAATTTTTAACTCTACAAAATTCCTCGCAATTTAACTCGAAGAAAACTAAGACTTTGTGCTCGTTAAAAATGGACTACTAACTAAATGAGCATTCTAATTTAAATAAAATGCATGTTTTCGTTGTTACGTTCACAGCTGTATAAATCGCTGTTTTAAATATATATGTATTCATTATTCTAACAATCGATGTTAATTGAATTTAATAATCTAAAAAATCTCTGAGTATAGTTTTGCTACCAGTTTATTTTTTTTTCTATATATGGTAACCAAAAATAATATAAAACGTAAATATTAAAATGAAAAATACTGAAATATATTTATAGGACTATTCAACATAAAGAGTTTTAAACTTTCGTTTTAATTTCATTAACCATCCACTGCATTATAATACTGAAATATTGTAATTAAATACTCATTTATTAATAATTCAAATATTAGCATTAGGTAATAGGTATTTAATTTTCTGTGGAATATATAAAGCTACTCCAAACTTAAATATTTAGTACCCATATTATATTAAAATGTATTAAATCCTTAATAATCATTAATTTTCATAAACTTCGAAAATATGTATTTACTATCAAGTTTAAACACGAATAGCGCAATGAGAATGATTATTCAACTTTAATATATTAATTAAAGTCTAGACTATTATTAATGTACTTTTCAGACAATAATTTTCAAAATTAAATTTTACGAGTGATAAATAAATTAAAATATCGTCTTTACGCTATATCGCGCATGCTGACACTTTATTAAATTATCATACAAATAAATTTATTAAAAAAAAATTAAAAACAAAGCGTGACAAAACATTCAAAAATATATATACTTCCTGGCCCTTAACCACAGTAACAGAATTTAATAATTTCACAATCATAAACAATAACAATAGGATTTTAATGGAATCTATTTCAAGTGTCGTGATAAATTATTTTATTTACACCAGCCGAATCAATGCATCACGCACAGCCATAATTATAGTAACCGGTATAAAATCCATTCGAAATAACATAACAAAATCACATTATATATATATATATATATATATATATATATATATATATATATATATCATTATTATAATATACGAAGCCTACGCCCTTCGTGTTGGCGCGACACAACGCGTACGCGGGCCAACCACGAACCGCACGCGATAGTATACGTAGTAGGTATAATATATATTATACGTATTTAATACGACATTGCGGTGTGTATGACTGTATGGCCGACAAACGTTGGGGAAATTAATAATAATGTGAAAAAAAGAGGAAAATACACTTAAATGTATATAATATTATACACAATGATGGATAAAAAATATGTATGTATAAAACATACACAGGCTGTATATAATAATAATAATAATAATATAGCCGGTACATAACGCGCGCGAGCGTGGATATTATTTACGACATATTGCGCGCACAAAGGTGCCGAAAAAACCACGCGACGTCCGTCTTCGTGTAAAAAATGAAACTAAATAAAATAAAAATTATTCAAAAGGAATTATGACACGCGACGCTTTTATAGTAAACATACATATTATATATCATGTATACGAACGAGAAGAAAACGGAAAATAATACAAACGCATAGCAGTAGTATAGTTTATCATTCTGCTACACAAAACGTGGGCTTTTCAAATGAAATTTTTTTCCGAAATCGAGTATTTCACTTTTTTAAAGTCGTTAAAAACATATTATGTTAACAGCAATCGTTGTTATATTTAAAATCGGTCGAATAACAAAATTAAAGTAATACAAATAAGTTGAAACATCAGTGCGCGTTCCGATTATTGGAATCTGTGAGGCGCCAAGGTAAAATTATTGTAATTCTTCGTGAACGTAGGTCCGAAGAGATGGGGGCAGTTGGGGCTGTAGCTTTGGGGCTGTAGCTTTGGGGCTGTAGCTTTGGGGCTGTAGCTTTGGGGCTGTAGCTTTGGGGCTGTAGCTTTGGGGCTGTAGCTTTGGGGCTGTAGGTTTGGGGCTGTAGGTTTGGGGCTCGGTCTTCAAAGAAGAGCAGCACAAAGCAACTAAGTCTTATATTTTACAATAATTTGTACAATTTTTGCATAATATAAGTTCAAAATATTATTTGTATTTTCCACGGTACATTATATATATATATATGTATTATAATACATTTAATTATTATTAATACGTTTAATTTTTTTTTTTTTGATAGTCAGTGCGGTTATAGTAGCGGGCAGCGTACGTCGGCGTGCGCTTCGTATAATAAATTCGATGCATTATAACCGCATGAAGAAGAAGCGCGGGGCGTTTTTATATTTTTCGTCGGCGACGGTATTTCCGGCCATGATCAAATTGATTTATAATTCAAATAACGACCAAAGGTGCCACAGTCTCACGATCACAACAATGGGCCACGCATTCCACACGAACCGTTCGAGCTGTTTGTTGTTAGCACCTTCGGCATTGTTTTTCTCATACAAGTGTGAGCGCGCAATCGTGCGTGTGTGTATGTACACCTAAATACGCGCATGTACTATGCAGTTTGTGACCGACCGAGTTTCGCGCGTGAAATACACATCTGAGTGAAATATTATTCGACCGTTGGATAACATTATAATATATATATTATTATCATCACCTATATAATATGCGTATTCCGTCCGAGGACGACGAATTTTGTGAGGTACTTTCCTCGGCGCTTTGTTGCGTTAGTTAATGGCACCGAGACTGTACTGACATACATCAACCACGATGTAATAAAACAACAACAATAATAAAATAAGAATACATTAGTATATATACTTAGGTGTATAATACATATATATATATATATATATACTTAGGCATATATAATATATACATATATCTACGTAAAAACCGTTAATTAGCTTGAACTACCTCCATTGCTCTGGATATTATAATATTTATTTTCATCGGATTAACGCACAAACGTCCAAGGATACTGACTATACTTGTAATATACATATTTGCCGCGCGTACATTATAAGAAGGTCGTCGCTTACTACTGTAGCAGCATACCCGTCGCAATTAATGTACTTACGCGCCGTGTCCACGCGCGTTCGAGTATAATTACAAGCAATGCTGTTCCACAAAATAAATAATTTTCGTATTCTTCTTTTTTTCGTTACCGAAATGTGCATAAATACGTATAAATAAGTATTTAATATTATATTAACATGCGTATAAGGCATTTTTATAAGGAAATCGCACCACCGTGAATAAGTACGAAAAATATGCCAACGTGATGTCTTTTTCGTGTTTACGCAATGGTGTCCGATAAATCCTACGGTCATGTGTATGTTGATTACCGAGGACACAAGCGGATAAAAAAATTGAGCGTATTTAATCGCACACGTGTACGAATACCTGCAAAAATAAAACCAAGTAAAAGTCGTAGCGAAAGTTGCCACGTGAAATCAACGTGATGGAGGAACATCTAAGGCCAAGGGAGGGTTGTGTTTGTTCCTATCATATAGGAAAACCTTTGTATACACTTGGTAAAATTACATAAAGTCAAAATATTTGTTTGAGTTCAGTAACATTACGAATCAATAAATTAGGCAACATTGCAGTAAAACTTACATTCCCTGTCCTACTTTTTCCAGATTTATCGAATGATTAGCAAATTATTGTATCTTTTTTTTCTGCTGGTTTTACTATATACTCGTACTATATACTGTACATTTAGGCTAGTCCACCCAAGGCTGGTGATAAAACGCAGCATTAAGCGTATATTGCAGCACCTATAATAATTAGAATTATATGCGTGTACACACGTTTTAATACATACGCTTGTAGATGTAGGTGTATAATGATTACGAGAACTACATATCTGTTTTTGACTTTTTCGTGAGATACCGCGGATAATATAATGATATGGTATAATATGTATATTGTCCAGCGTATTACTGCAGCATATTATAAACGGTGATGGTGACAAGAAAACCTATATAAGTAGACCCGTTCTTCTTGCAGAGAGCGCACACGAAAACAATTTAAAAATAACGACGAAAAAATAATATACACACACCGACTGTATAATATATATATATATATATATATATATATATATATATATATATATGCACCAAACGAAGACTACGACCGACGATCCGTTATAATCATCGTCATCGTTATAATAATAATAATAATAATAATAATTTTATGTTGTAATATATCTCCGGTGTTTATCTGCACCGTTTGTCACGGCGGCGGCGACTGACAGTGGAAGAAAAAGACGAGGCACACACCAAACGGCCATTCCCCCTCACCGCGCTCACAATAATATATACGCAGGTACCTACAATCCCCCCATCTGGACACGATGGTCGAGAAACGTGGTGCGTACGATATTGTTTTATTATATATTACACATTATGTCCAGGTACGTGTACACGCACGCGTAACGAGAGCGACGGGTAGGAATGTGCGCGTTGGGATCCGCGGTCGCGCGCGACAAATGCCGCCGCCAGAGCTAGTCGGACGACACATATTATTATTTATAAAAACTCGGGGACACAAGTACAGGAGAAGAGAAGAGGGCAAAAAGAAAGAGATAGAGAGACGGAATAAGACTGAAGACCCGCAGAGGGATGTGTGAGAGAGACAGATTGAGGAGAGGACAGAGTGAGTCGGTTGCGCCTTCGGGGACCGGTCGATTAATCAACCGCCGCCGCCGTTGAGTGTGTGTTGCTGAGCGCGCGCGCGCGTCCACGTCCGCAGACCACGTCTGTCCTGCCTCTCCCCTCATCCCCCCACCTCTGGACAACAGATATATGCGTGTGTGTACACACATTTGTGTGTTTTGTGCGCGCGCTGCTCGGACACACAAACGAAAAATAAATCTTACCCAATTTAAAATTCAAGAACTATTATTATTTTTGTTTTTCTGTTTTTCAATGCTTTTTTTTTTTGTTTTTTTTTTTTTAGAAGCCACATGATATACCGCATCACGTGCAGCGGCGACAGTATTTACTGCATATACAGAGACCAGGAACTACGCGGATACAGAGATAGGAGGAAAAAGAGAGAGAGAAAACAAATATATAACAATAATTGTACAATAATAATTATAATATAAGAATAATGTCTGCGATGATTACACTACAACGATGTACATGCAAACAACGTGCGGACGTTATAGCGTGTGAGTCGCTATGATGGTAAAATAAATTGAGTCGGAAACAAAGAAAATTGTACGTACACTGCAGCAGTAAGCTGTAATGCGAAAATTACATTTCTACGACAACAATTAATAATAATTATCGTCCCTACGACGACCGCCGTGAAGGGGTTGGGTTTACCAACCATATTACCTATGTATAACGTGCGCGTGTTACCTGCCACCTACCTAAATATATACGATGGAGGTGATTCAGACAGCACGTCACGAAGCTTACCGTGACAAAACGAAAAGGGGGCGGTACCTATCTATACATCAGTTTACTGTAGTATTTCCAAAAGGGGGACAGTAAAACATGATGGGTGAAGTCGCATTTTTATTACGTCATTTTTTTAAATTTAAAAACAAAATGTGAATATATTTTACTTTTTTATGAGCAACATATATGATATCAATATAGGGTGATGGACATAGCACCCGCCACCCCATATTATATTCATAACTCTGGCCACGCCATCGCAACCGGTATCTAAATAATATAATATTATAAATAGTATAATTGATTGCCAATTTGATGAATCAAAAAAAAAAAATCATCCATTAAGTCATAAATGATCATATACCCATAATACTTGTATTATAAATGTAATAATTATGTACGAATATAGCAATAAATTATAACACAAGCCACAAGCGAACTTTTATGAACGGACAATTGTCAAATCAATGTTTTTGGTGAACCATAATATAATATTATAATGTATACGTAATAGGTATATATTGCTATAACGACTCTAATATACAACCTAAAAGACTAAACATAACAATTACAACAGTGTTAAACATTAATATATACGTATGTGTTGTGTATTTGTGTAACTTTTCAAACCATAAAATTGGGTGGTTAAGCCGCGGGCTGACTGTAAATATATATATATTTAAAAAATTGATAGAATAGACATGCAACGTTCACATACGGTATATATATATATATATATATATATATACATTTACGTATTAATATACATAATATACAAATTTAAATGCGTGGATTACGTTTTTTATTTTTAGATCGTTTACAGTACATTTAATCCAGACAGGTTAGTCCATAGGATATTGATACCTATAATACACACACACACACACACACATAAACACACATGTGTAGGTATATTATACGTGTGTATATATATATATATATATATATTCGTTCCTCGTGTTATTATTATTCAAGATTCGAGCCAAACCAAGAACGGCGTATGAAAAGAGTTGTTTGTGTACGACTTGCGGTAGTTCGAATGTTATCTGACAAATCTTTTAGAACCGATGATGACGAAGTTATACATACATATACAGGATAAATGTTACGTAGCGCATCTCACATCTGGTGATCGATGTGCGTGAAAATTTCAAAAATTTATACGTTCGATTTCGGTGTCGTTCAATGCCGCGTTATATTAAGTTACAGATTAAATTTGCTACATAAACGCTTACATAAATATGGTGAATAATATTTTTTATTGAAACACATGACATGATGATGATGATTATAATGATGATAATGATAATGATGGCGGATCGATCGCAACGAAATTAGTTCCGCTGGCCGTTGATATTATATTAGAGTAGTACAGCCAGGCAGTGCAATGTGTATTATTATATTATATATTTTTATATTCATATAATAATGTATATTTGTATAGGTGTACATTGTACAAAACGAGCCGTATATTTATCCGTAATTTACAAGTGAAAAAAGGATGTATGACAGATTCTTATCGCGTCCAGTCTAGTTTTTCATATTTTTATTATTGTTATTATTATTATTATTATCGGGTAAGAGCCAATTTTATAATGAGAACCCTACGTTGTGGCGCACGGTATCCGGTGCATGAGGCCTGACCGGAAGGACTGGAAGAACATTGCGCGTTTTATGTACACACACACACACACACATACTCGTATACGCATAATAATGCCAAAGAAAAAAATTAGCCTGTTATTATGATATTTATATTTTATTTATTTTTTCGGGCTCGTCGCATACCTGCGCAGTTGGTATACATATAATATACAATATGAACCCTCGTATAAAAACAAAAGTCTCTCTTCTTTCCGGGAAAATTGTTTTGAAGTACATATAATGTATATATATTATATACACTTGTAATATATAGATGAATTTTCATTGTTACCTCGGTGTATAAATTATTACCATCATCACCAAATTATACCTACATGTACGAAATATATTGTAAAACAGTGCACTATTTTGATATTTATTAAAGTTTAGTGTTTAAACGCGAGATTTAACGTTTATACGAAATGTGATTTTTTTCTTTCTTTTCGGTCGTTCACGTGTATAATATAATAATATAACAAAACTATCGGTGTGTGTATGTATAAATACATAATATATATGTACCTCTAAAGTAGGTATTATATATATATATATATATATTATATTATATTATATAGTTACATACAGGGCTAATTCTATGGTCCGAACGCGTCTGTTACTGGATTCTCGGTTTACACTCACAAATTACCGATTCCGCGGTGGTGTGTCCACCACTATCATAAATATATATATATAAGCACTCACGTATTATACGTAGACTAAACACAAAAGCACAGGTGGAGGAAGCGAAAAAAAGAATTAATACGTGTAATACGACGAAAATAAAAACGAGAACCACCTCTCTCGATACGAAAATTATAAAGCGATCTCGCGCTGCTGCGGTTAGTTAATTATGCCCGCGCGCAGTGCGGGATTTAATGAAACGCTATATTATCTGCCCGCGTTATACATAATATCAATAATAATGCGTGGCAGCCACCACGGAGGAGGGCCAGCAGCGGCTGTTCCATAGATGGTAATGTTCTAAAAACGATGTTTTTTTATTTCATTTCGGAAGAGAAGGAAAAAAATAAGTACTTCTAAATCACATAGAGAGTTCTGGAAACAAAATTCCGGTGTACAATTTTGTGGGGCGGATGATGATCGGGTGTCCTTAAAAAGTAAACGCCGCACTTCGCCGTCGTGATACCTATACATATCACAATGGTATATATTAAAATAATGTACACGCATATTATTAGTATTATTATTATATTCTCGCTCTTCTATTTTTTTGTTTTTGTATTTTTCACCATTGCAGGTTAATGATAGCTATATCCTATATAACTAACTGACGGACGATATGAGGGAATGTGTGTGCGTGTATGCATCATGTGTGTGTGTGTGTGTGTGTGTGTGTGTGTGTGTGTGTGTAGTGTTGTGGTCAGCCAGGTGTAAAGAGTCAGCGCCATCATCAAGAGTGTGCTATCTCGTCCATGACTGCCACCATAAATAAATCCTTGACGGCGGTGGCAGTGTTTTCCACGCGTGTGCGTGCGTGTGCTGGTGTATACGGTGCGTGTGGAAAACAAAAACACAACCATGGTATAAACCATGCGTATAAAGTATAATACATGGAATCTTTGTTGCTATAATATACGTATATGTCTGTGACGTGTTTCACTTTCTACACTCGAAAATTACTCAATGTCCGGTTAATATTAATTAATAATTAATGTGCGAGAGGCCGTTAAATTTTACAGCGCATAAGTATACAACGCACAAAGAGCATTATAATACTATAAATATACATACGTGCGTTTATATATACATAGACTGTAGCGCTAGATATAATAAATATTTTCTTTAATATATGTATAATGTATATACAAACAGGAATATAGTATATAGTATTCCTATTATATTGTTCATTTTATGTAGCTACTTATACATATTTTTATAATATACGCATGATGTTTAATATAATAGACCAAACTATTTTTAGTTCAAGACTGAAAAAGAATAAATATATATATTTTTTTTGAGAACATGGATTCAAAAAATATATGACACAGCTAGCTGAGTAAGATGTTTAAATGAATATGATAAAATGTAAATTTTCTAAAAGCAAACAATAATTAATGAATGTAAATAGTGCAAATCAGTAGAAATAAAACTTTGATAAAAATAAAAATATAGTATAATATAATATCTATGCTACGATTTAGATTTTCAGTCATCTGAAATCGACCGCGTTATCGCCATTGATACCATTGAGTATATAGAATAATAATAAATACTTTTCATGTATAAAATATTATTATAATAAGAAATATGTGATTTTTAATTTTAATTTTTTTGTGGGATAACAATGATTTGGCAATACCAATTGAAGATCGTTATAGACTGTAGTGGTGGAGCAAATTATGTCGACGATAGGGCGAGAACTGTACTCGTATATTAAGACCACGGACTTGAGCGATTCGTGAGCTACACGCGTAAGTACAATGCATCGCATCATATACCGCGGATTTCTCAAATGTATAAATTATATTTATATTATGGGTGCAAGACACCAGAACGAGTGAAATTTCATAACCGTATAATTTTCGCCTTTTCTCACGCATAAATAATTGTACATGCATATGGTTTTCAAAATTGATTGGCAGCAATCGCGAATAAGTTCATTTATACTGTGTATAGGTTTATTTATATAAGTTAGCTCTAAATATTTTATATTAAGTTAATCACCTCCATATGACCGTATACCTAACATCCATTGGATATCTAGAATAGTCTATCCTAGTTTAGAAATGTAAAATAGTAATGGAAATAATTATTGAAAACTGAAAGAGGACATTAAAAATGTCACAGGGAAATTGGAGTTATCTTCCGTAATGGAGAAAAAATGTATAATAATAAATTGACAATATAAATAAATATATATGCAAAGGGAGCAAAAATACAACAAAACGGAATGACTAGTTAAAAATATTAGTCTTTATGTATATTTTTTATTACACACAAAGTGGATACTTCACAAAATTTAATGAAAAATTGTCTTGTACACGAGCAATAGTTATAATAAATACCAATAATAATTTTACAGATATTTTTTGATTTATATAAACGTATTTCATCATCTAAATTCTTATTATTTATTTATTTGACTATGTATTGACGCGATTTTGTCCGAGTGTATATAAACATAATATATTACATATTATTTATATGTTGGATACTTTGGTGTTCTGGCAAAAAACCTCACACAAGTCAAAATGGTGTGCGGGCAGACACGACATATTATACGGAATTTTCTACTCATCATCCTACGGAAGTCAAAGGAAGCACTGCCGGCCGTATTCGCAAAATAAGATTACTTGTATTTTATCCGTCTAGTAGTTTGCAAATGACTTACCGTGCGACGCAGTTGACGGTGGTGGTGCGAACGGCGAGTGGATCTGCGGGTGATAATATCGGGCAGTGACGGTGAGCGAGTCTCGGTGATACGGCACAGCGGCCGCGGCTGTGGCCGCTGCTGCGGCCCGGTGGTGATGGTAGTCTCTGGCCGCGGGATGAGCATCCAACGTGCCGGCGTGGTGATGCGCGAAGAACGAGTTCATGTGGTCGGTCATATTGTCGGGCACCAGCGGCTCGTCTCGGCATGACGAGGACGAACCAGCCGGCGTGTCGTACCACCGATGATGCGGCACGTGATGGTGATGGTGGTGATGAGCCCCGGCTCCGCCGACCACTTCCATGCCGGCAGCCATTTCCATACCGCTTTAAGTGATGCACGGCTGTGACACTAGAAAATAATAACAAATGGAAATTAAATTTTTTATTTGCAGAAAATGTTGAAACTTATACAGTAAAAGAAATTAAGTACAAATGTCAATAATTAATACTATATGATTTTATCGCATTGAAACATATTACATTCTAACATTGTCGAAATAACTCTAACCTTTGTGTATTCTTCCGTTATGTATAGAAATCTATGTTATACTGAGCTACGATATAATCGGTCGTTCTCGAAGAAGAATTTGACTAAAGGATATAGTAAAAATATAATTTCAAAATATGCAACAATAAAAACTCAAGTATTATAATATTGTAATTTATCTAATTTAAGAAGTATAGATTTTCAGCACGAAGAAAATATATTTTTGTACGAAAACGGTGGCGTCGACGGTACGTAATTCCGTTCTCACTTTCCCCTCGAATTTCTATATAATAAGTTAATAAAATAATACATATAATAATACTAACGATACATAGACATGGCATATTTACACGCAATTTAATATCTAAAACGGCCGTTCCATACGCGCTCCTCGGTTGTGTAGATCTTAACGAGATCTGATAATGTAATTACAATTACCTACCCGTGTGCAGGCCGCCGCAGACGTTATAATTATCATTTTCATATGCGTTTATACACTTCAAATAGCAGATATAGATAATGCCACGCGCGCAACCGAATACGCTTAAATATATTATAAACATAAACGTCAGTAAAGGAAAGTGTTTTGATATATAGGTAGGTATATGGATTACATACATTTTTAATTTGCTATATAAATATACACAACACATATTACACGCATAAGTATATAAGCATTCGCATTTTTACTTTCCGTTGTAATATAATATCACGGGTGTAACACGGTATCATTATGATTTTCACATTTATATATTCTACGGTTTTTTAATTTGGACCGAAATTAATCACTGGAAAACGTACAGAAAAAACACAAAATACCTTTATGTGCCGTCTTATTGTACAACACATGTATAAAAGAAAACTTAAATTGGAAAATGTATCGTAACTATAATATAAGTAGGTAGTTAATTACTACACTGATATAATTGCTTATGCTTAAAGACTTGAATTTTTATTTACATTTTAGCCAAAATCACTTTTAAAATCCACACTCTGCGAAGAAATCTTTGTTATTCTGTTACTCATAACATTTTAACAAAGGTCTATGTTATATTAGTATGTATGATTTAATGTGTAGTTCTGTTTTTGATAAGCTAGTATAAGAGCACATTATTAGTTTTTGTAACTCAACAGTTACATAAAATGTTATAACAATTAAATCATTTAGAATGTTGAAAAATTAAAAAAAGCTCATTTTTAAAATCTAGCATATGTAAATATGCTATACCTATATAGTATAATATGTAAATACCTATAGCACCTATAGAACTATAAATAATTGTTTATAGCCATCAAAATTTAAACATATAATATTTTAAATACATGGTATCTAAGCCTATTATATAGTTACCGCATTTATGCAATTATGCTACCACATTATAAAAATGTATGAAACCCATCAATTATTAGGTGTAGGTATGGTACTGCGTATACTATATTATCTTTATGTGCGTATGTATATATGATAAAGATTCTTTTTCACGTTCGAGGGTCATGTCCCGTTTATGCGTGTGTGCATCTACCTTGTGCTAATAATAATAATAGCTGCTGCGAAGTAAATTAACTTATACGTGAAATTACGTAAATTGTATTATATATAACATATATAGTACCTATATACGGCCTAACATCGCTAGAACATTAATCATTGCGCGTGTTTGTAGGAATTCAAGGTATCCATTGTTCGATGGGAAACCAGTGAGAAAGACGATAAAACACATGATTTTTAATGTAGGAAAAAATTCTCTGCTACGTATTTTAGTTGGAAACCAACAGGCGCCCGCACATTGACAATTCGATGGTGTGGAGAGCACAAATTTAATTTGGATGTATTGATGTGCATTTTATTATTTTACATAAGTAGTAGAAAACCAAAAGCCTTTACAATAATTAGATAATACTCTATTCTATACGTAATAGACAGGGTATACCTATTTGTCCGTTATAATATTCTTTTATATTTATAAGATTGTTTACGCTACAGATCGTTTAATAGGTATATACTCATACACGCGTGATTGTTGTTAACAAGCGAAAATTGGTTATCGCTTATTATTATCGTGCACTGCTTCAGCAGATGTACGATGATTGTTTGCTATTATTGCAGTGTGTGTTCGTAGCACACATTTACTTATATCAGTACCACGTATAGTACACGGAACGATAGATATTATATGGACCGAAATAAAAATAATAATACGCAAGGGATAAGAAGAAAACCTGATTGAAACAAAGATATTGCGAACATTTATGGAGGATTTTTGCAATTTATTCTAAATACCATACAGTGTGCATGCAAAGTGGGCTAATCTATTTTCCACATAAGGACAGACACCAGTAGCCACTATTGTTGCAAGGGATAAGTGTATATAGGTATACGTACATACTCCTATACGACATAAACTTGTACATACAAATATATTATACATTTATATACACATTTGTATATATACGTTAAACGTGAGGTAATTGGTTGTTAATGCTGCACTCTGAATATATGTACTCAGAGGTTTGCTATAGGTATATATATATATATATATATGTATGTATGATGTCACCAACACAGTCGTTATGACGTAGGGATAATACTGTGAAAAACATATTGACGCTACATGGAGGCAAAGACTTATTATATTATATATAAATTTCGTATATTATATTGCATAAAATGCACTACAGGACTTAATTTTAAGGGACCACCGCTGTGATTAAAATTGTATATATACTATCTACAATATAGATTCTACATCATATATAATTACTATTAACACGAGTATATGTCCGAAACGAAAGCTATATAAAATTATAAAGAATAATACTTGATTAAATTGTATGTATATTATTACGAGAAAGTAATATATTAAGTAACACCAAGGTACAAAAATAAAAATAACGATAAAAGTTAAATAAAAATAAAATCCATGTATTTAAACGTTCTCAAATCTACAATAATATTGAAAGTAATTTATTAAGAAGAAATTATATAAATGTATTTTGCAACGAACCTAAAGTTGTTAACAAATATATTTATAATTTTTAGATGTTTCGGTAATCATTCAATAAAAAATTAATTATACATTATATATAAGCCAATATAATTTATAACTTGTAAAATGGGAGTATATCAAGGATTATTGTAGTCGAGTAATTGAAATCCTTGCACAAATTTTTACATTTTAATATTTAATTAATTTAAGTGTGTAATAGCATAATATAGTTTAGTTTTTAAATCCATTTTGATTTTAATTTAAATTATTGATATAAATATTACCGGTACGTAATTTATGTAAAAATTTATAAAACGTGCACAAAATATTTGTTTATTGTATATGATTTTATAGGAATCATATAATATTATTATAGTTGTATATATTATAAGATTATGGTTTACTATTAGACATTTTCCTAATATATAACACATATGTGTATTGTGTATTGGAAACAAATATGTTTTCATACATTTTATATACTTAAAAAATTATAGTTGTTAATTAAGAAAAATTAATTACTCAAACATAAATGTGTTTATAAATAATAAGGCATATAAAAAATAAAATAAAATCACCAACATTTAACATAAACTAATACTGTTAAAACCGTAAATATATATTTATTTTTATTATAACAATTAACCGAATCTATAGCAAATCTTTGGACGTAAAAATAATTATAATTAATGTGTATTTTTTTCCTCAAATATTAAGAATATTAAATAAAACTGCATTATTTGAATTAATATCTATAGATAATATAGTGGTGCGTTTCTTAATTTTTCAAGCTTGGTGGTAGAAAAAATGCATTTGTAAAGACGTTTATGGAACAATATTTATAGTTTGTTTATTTTAGACTATTTAATTTATTCAATTCGAACTAATAATTTCATACTAATACTTATATACTTATATAAATGCATATTTGTTAAATAACTCATTTTTCAAATGTTAAGATATATGATATAAAGTATAATTTTATATGTTATTGTATATTGTATATGCATTTTATGTTACACCTACATATTTTATTTTTTATTTATTATAACTTTAAACTAATAATAGTATATATACTTTTATAAATTTAAATTTACCTAAAGCTGATTTGCGAATTTATAACATGAAAAATGTTTTGATTCAATATTGTCAAAGTATTATTATTGATGAGTGGGTTAAGTAATATATATATATATATATATATATATATATAAGAGATTGCTATTTTATGTGAAACATACTACCAACATTATATATATAGCACTGCAGCATAATATATGTTATTGTTTATGTACAAATGCACTCATAAAGGAACAAAAACAAATTATTTTAGATATATATTATTCACTCATTGTAGTATTATAATAATGACCATTAAAACGCTAGTTAATTAGTTTAAATGAACGTAATATATAGATACATAAGGCTACCCATATATTCTATCTATTTAGTTCTATGATAATCGTATAAATCAGTTTAATTAGTGTAGGTACTTTATTATTTTTAACTATATATGTACTTGCGTTAGCTATAGTTGTTATAATGTAATATTGAAAAATAAATAATTCATTAAATAACGCATGTGTTTAAATCATTTTTCATTGCAAGTGTACTATAGGAATACTATAGTATACTACAGTACCTATATATATGAATAAAAAAACATTTTGTTAATAAATTACTTATTTATCAATACTTTTAAGATGTAATAAATACCAAATGAATATTTTATTGCCATTTTACACAAAATTATACTAACTTCTGAATAGATTATAGATAACTTTATTATAAAATATAGATAGGTAGGTAATGTGAATTATATCGAGTTAAAAAGATATTCTATTTTATAATATTTACTATAATTATTAACTTGATAGAGATATATATGATAGGGTTTATTATTTACTATTAATATTACTTTAATTCTTATTTACTATTCTACTATAGAGATAGAATCATAGTTGGTTAATTTTAAGAATATTTAGAATAAAAAATGAGAAATTCAAAATTTACAATAAATTAAATGGACTTTAATTTTTAACAATTTAAAAATTTTTCTCACTAAGGGTTAGATACTCATAAATATAAATATATATGGTCGCATGCAGGTATATAACATTTTTCAGTGTTATTTGTTCTACGTAGAGACAAGAGTCAAGAACTGTACTGAATATCTATATCTATATAAGTATTTGGTTTAGATAATTCTTATGCATGTGTTGGTCATTACACTTGTATTAGGTATTACCTATTTAAATCGATGTGGGAAAACTAAAGATAGTTATGTACATAGGTATACATAAAGCAATATAAAGTTAATATTAGTTCATATGATTCGAACTCAGAATGTCAGAATAAGATGTACCTCTATAATGTTAATATAAGACTATATAATGTTATACATGTGAGATGTTGATTTTTATTATATATATATATGAATATGAATTATTTTTTATAAAGTATACATTTACTTACATTTCGGTTGTACTGGTATCCTAATAGTTGACGAATTGACACGTGATCGTCATAGTAGCGCGAAAACACTGTTAATTATTATTTCGTTGATAATATATATCAATATATGGTGCACCACCGAAAACGTCGGTTAACATAAAATTATTGAATATAATTTTGTAGGTATGTATTATATAATATGTAGTCTGCACTGTCGATAGAGAAAACGGAAAAAACGCACAAGCGTATGTATACACGCGGAAGTCGAGACGAAAAATTATATCCGAATTATAGTATTTTGGCAAGTCGATATATTATTATATAATATGAAACGTAGCTAAATATGATTCGGTTAAGATTATAATCTTACAATATTATACGATATCAAAAGAAAAAATTATAAAATCGAATACATGGATGGTATTATTATCGAAACACGATTACGCGGTCGCGGTCGTGTGGAAGAATGAAAAATGATAATTTAGTCAATGCGGACGGGCGGCAGGAAAACAAATCACACGTACTCCACGATTCGTAACCGGTGTCGAACATTGAACTGAACAGCGGTGCGGCGCGCGCGGCTCTTCGAGCCCACGGATCGTCGGGAACCCCCTTCCACACCGGACGGTCGGAGCGTCGCCTGCGCGGCACCGCCCACCGGTCGCCCATTGGTCGACGGTCCGGTGGAGAGGCAGGACGGAAAAGTGGAAAAAAAAAAACGAAAAAAAGAAAAGAAAAAACCGCACACACACGCGCACGCGTTCACTCTCCTCCGCTCCGGTACCCACTCATCATTCGTTTGTATCTACCCCCCCCCCTCTACTGAATAAGTCAAAGCGCCCGTGCGCACGCACACTACTTTAGAAAATCACCTCTACCGCCGCCGCCGCCGCCGTGCCCGTGGTGTTACATTATACAGTGCTTTTTTATACACGTACACACAAAGATGTATAAACCTTTTTTTTTAATTTTTTTCGTATTTCCAAAGAGCAGAAGACTGCTTGCTGCTGTTGCTGCCACATTTTAATATAAATACATGATATATATATATATTTGTACATACGAGTATACAAAATAATAATATAATATGCATAATTTAGCAGTCTACAGTCTATAGAACCTCAGAAACACGACTACCGATGACTATACGGCAGCGACGCGACAAGCAGTCCGAATTCGTTTTATATGTAATATATATTTAATAAACGGAAAACACCGCCTGCAGATTTCTGATTATGCTGTGTTAACGATGATGCGATCCGCGTGCCGATATATTAAGTATAAATATATAATAATATATACGACTATGATGATGCGACAATGGCGTGTAAAACCAACTGCTTGTATATATTTATATATTGTTTTTGCTGACTAAAAATCGAAAACCAATATAGAGGTATAAGCATTATATACTTAATGCAAATCAACTACGAATCAATATATTATATAATCCAAAACTGATTATAGATGTGTTTGATTAATTTATTAAAATCAGCTTCGTCTCGACAACTTTGATGACTTTTATAGATTACACCGAAGCAAATATATACACATCGCATGTTTTAACACTTATATGATATAAGTTATATCTATTATAATTTGTTTAGTATATGTGTATTTTCCCTATAAACATTTTTTGCCATTTAGTGTCTCAAATGAATCATTTATAATATTTTGCGTTCTATTCCCATAGATATAAGTTTATATTATTGACCTAAAAATTATATATTATATATACACCTCTAACAATGTAACTGTTTTAACTTTCGTTCTACAACCGTTTTTATTTATTTTGATAGAACTATGAATGTGCGTTTTATAGCTTAAAGAACATTTTATTTGCTAGACTTGTAGTTTTGTATATTATAATCCTAAGCTTTTATAGTACGTATGATGTACATATTATAGTCGTTTCGCAACTTATAATGCAACTGCAAATACCTATATTTCTTCTTTATCTTAAAAATATTCCTAAAAAATATTACTATATATATTTTAGTATTAAATTATTAATATTACATATTTTATGCGCGTATACCAATGCTGTACACCAATATGATTTTCATACAGAATCATTTTATACTCCGTTTTATCATCACAATAAAATGTCAATAAATATTACAAATAAAATACAAATATAATTTACATAAATTGGTATAACATATTCGGAAGTAATAACCTCTATATCCAGTATATATCTGTATACCTATATCAAGCGACACGTTTATTTTGGCTTTTTAAGTCAGTTCCAAGCGTTAACTATTTCAATATTTATAAACATATTATATAATATATACAAAACGAACCCATTGATTATACTTTTTACGAATTATTATTATATTTACTGCCTCTATAATTTTTTTAATATATAGACACAATGCCATCATATAATCTCTTATTCGAATTGAGTCTTGCTCTGATACAACTACTGTCCATACCTTTATAACCCGGTATTATCCTATTTTGTTCGTTTTACAGTTTGAGTCGATATATATACACACATAATATGTATACAATGATGGATACACACGAGTACATTTGCATAAATCTTATATATATATATAGAACACGTGCAATACTGCACTATTATTATATACGTAAATATATATATATAGTACCATGGTCGTGCAACGACTCTTATTGAAATTCAATCAAATAAGATATATATACCTATAAACGCACGGGTAATAATATTACACATAATATATTATGTTTTCATATATACATGCAAGAATACATTTTATTACACCCGACGGTCAGATGGACCAGGTGCGTACCTATATATAAATCGGTATACATATACCGCCTTAGCTGCAACAGTCGCAACTACATCAGTTGTCTTTTAAATATATATACGCACATACATAGCTATAGGTATACTCTATACGAGATAACTGGTATAGATATACGCGTGTATGCGCGTTCGTACGTGTCTGTAGTATATATATATATATATATATATATATATATGTACCTATATACATTATATAAGATGCGTGTTCTACGATTGCACAATTTTTTTTTATTTATATTTATTATTATTATTTTTTGCACTCGTCTTGTCATGTGTGTGCATATGTGTGTGGAGGCACGTGGGAGGGTAACAGAACACAAAATGGCTGAGACAACTCCTCCTTGTCGTCGACACGCGAGAAAAGCGGTTTTCTAACGCAGCGCGCGCGCGCCAGCACGACTGGCTGTATAAGCGCGACCATTGCAGCAGCATTACAGCTTCGGCGCGCGGATAAAACGCGACGATTGCAGTCATAGCGCACGAATTCCTCGGGGGCAGCTATAATGTTTTAGTACTTTATCCCACGTTTTATTTTCATCGTGCATTTCGTAGAGTAGGTATAAGTTATGTGCGCAACGGAAAACGTGTTTCCACCAAAAAATCAAAAAACATGAAAATCCATGGATTCTAAACACTGCGCACCTTTTGACGCCTGCTGTCTGCTGACATATAATATATTAAACGCGTGTTGCAGTACATGCATATATCTACACATTATTGTTTATATTGTGTATACACGTGTAGAGAAAACGGCAATCTATATAATTGGTGGAGACTCGTCTGAGGCAGACATTTATTATTATTTATAGTCCCATCATCTGCAATAATAATAATAGCTGCATGAACCGAGTTTTAATTATATTAGGATAAGTGAACATGTATACATAGGATCTGTACATATCTGTGTATTATATCTATAGCTAATTTTCTCAACATACATATTATAACAAATAATATGTAGTATGTACATATTGATATTACTATTTCGGTACCCATATTGGACATTATATATAACATAATTATAAATTATAGCATAAAACTGCCTATTAGTATACGTATAATACGATGTACCTATATCTATGTGATGTATATTACAATGATATGTAAAAAATATATTTAGCTATTTAAATTTCTAAAGGTAGGTACATAGAAGTTTCGCGAGAGAGTGTTATACAATATTACCAACCAACTCTGTCGGTGTTTATATAAGTGTGAGCATGATGAAATTATTGGTAGGTATAGTGAAACTGTATTTATTCTAAAAGTAAACAATTTCAATAATGTTCCAAATAATACATGATAATAACGATTAATTTCTGTACAATATATGATCTATATTGCTAAATATGTTGACTACAAGGACTGTAAAATTTTTTAAAGTTCTGCAATTTTTAATGGTTATAAAACAGAATAATTATATAAAAAATATAGAGATATTATATGATATATACATTGAGAGGCCTATAAAACCATATACATAGTAAATATTAAGTATGGGGTATGTTTTAAAGTTAAATTAATTCACTTTTATATAAGTACAGTGGTATGGTAATGAGAGATGATATCTATAGTTTAATATATTATAATTTATAATTCTATATATAGTTGTCTAAATCGACTGGAGACCAGCGATTGTCTATAGTTACATGCACTGTATATTATAACGTAGTAATATATATATATATATATATATATATAAACGTAAAGTGTAAGACAAAACGTTTAAAATGTATAGGTACGTTGTAAATATCTAAATATAATTGCTAGTATCTAAGTAGTACTAAAGAAGTTATATTATAGTCTATATACAGTCTTATACTATATATATATATATATATATATAATACACTAATATATAAAAACTAATGTGCATATAATTGCAAAATGTAGTTACTAGCAAATTTGATAATAATATATAATAATTAATAGTATATAATATAATTCGTACTATATTGTTGAATTTTAATCTAATATCTAGCACATCCAAAAACTTTGTCACAGAGATTACATAAATTTATATATTTAAACAGTGGTATTGAATTGGGAAAAAAGTCAAGACGCATTCTAAGTACATAGTTGAACAATAATTAGCATTCCAAAGCACATAAAACTAAAAGTAACCACAATAAAATAAAGATGTACGCTACATTATATATAGAATAATGAAGAGTAGCTCCTTGCAGCGCCTTCCCTCTTCCCTCAATTCAACCACTGTATTTAAATATATCTTAAGAAGCTTAGATGTTATGGTATAGTTGGCCGGGATTTAAAAACGCATGCCCAATACAATTTAATATATATATATAGCTAACAAATACATGTTATGACAGTAATATATATATATATTATTAACAATATTAATACGTGAAATGCATATCAAATTTCGTTTTAGAACTTTTTGATATTTTTTTAAACGCTCTCCACAAAGTGAGTCGGACCAATATAGCCGTGGTCCAACGATCGGATGACAGCAGCGGTTTCGGACATATCTTGTCGCAATAAGCTCATGCTCACACCTCCGGCCGTCATAAGAATGCCCGCAAAAATATATATATTTCCGTTGCTAGTCGGCGCCAATTGGTCCCTTTGCAAGATTGTTACTGTTGAACGATCGGATGTTATAATAACATATGTTATATATATGTTTGATAAAATATTATATAATTTATGTTATACATGTAGAGAAAATCGTGGTGACTACATGTATCAAATAATTGAGAATATACTTTGTATAGGAAAATCTCAGAACATTTATGTTTAGTTACCTATCAAAAATATAAAATTAAAAAGGGGCCCTGCAAAAGATTTTTGTCCATCGTTTTATTCCTACAATGTATCGAGTTTAGAGCTTTCAAATGTATATATATATACATGTTTATGGGTATTTGTATTTATCTTTGTCATGCGATCATGGGTAAGTGCAAAAGGTGCATACAATAATAGCCCTTGAAGTACTGTCATAGCCTAGCGGCATAAGGCAGCTGTGAATAATCGTACGGTCACCGGTTCGAATCCGGGTGGCACAGCCGTCCGGTGAGAAGATACCGCTACCGCCCTTTCCTAAACTATAACACATAATTGAGTCTTCTTAAAATAATCGTTGAGATATAATAGCCATGATGC
>JAIPRK010000124.1:312458-380567 GCA_025469195.1 Chaitophorus viminalis
CGGTCACCGGTTCGAATCCGGGTGGCACAGCCGTCCGGTGAGAAGATACCGCTACCGCCCTTTCCTAAACTATAACACATAATTGAGTCTTCTTAAAATAATCGTTGAGATATAATAGCCATGATGCCAAAATCTCCCGTGTGTGTAATATCCTGTAATATGAATAATATTTACAGTTAATCAGCGATGTCATCTGCTATTACGTTGCATCTGTGTGAATTCAAATCATTGATGTAGGTGTATAATTAGATATATATACAGAGAAAACTGATGAATTGAAATCTAACAAACTCTGTAACGTATGTTTGAGTACATCGTATTATTATTATATTATTATTTTTATATAATATATATATTCAAGTGAATGTAAGAATGATAAATTATAAGTAAAATAACAGATATTTATTTCAGCAGCTCTTATTCAATGTATCTATTTACATTCAAACATTAAACACATGTGATACTTTTCTAATATATTTTGACGCTCTCCCATTGTGAATAATAATTTATGTTAGAACAATTTTGCACAAATTTATAATAATAGGATATACTTATATAAAAATTAATATAATCCTGCATCATATGTAATATAATAATCATACGAGATAGTGTTATCTATAAACACACATTATGGAATATGAATGTAGAGACGTGTTGTAGTACTACTTTAGCGTACATATTTAAAATGAATTAATAAATTATACATAAATTATATATGAGGTATCGATATACACAAGTATTTTTACGCTATCAGTTTGATTAATATTGTTGTATTCTTTTTGACCATAAATATAATGAGTAAATGTATAAATTTAATATAAAAATAAATATGAAAATAAATGGGTATATTTTTGAGAATTTAAAATTATTTCAGTATGTAGCAGGTACCAGCTATATTATAGTTTTCATTCAAAAGTATAGATACTGCGTTTCAATATAACAATGGAGCGAAATAATTATTATGCAGATAAGACTTATTCTATACGATCATTTACTTAAATTACATTTTACAGTATATTTATTATACAGGGTTACTATAGAAGGTTTATATGAATAATATAACATACAGACATGTGTTTTAAATAATTTATAATTTTAAATTGTAAATTGGGAAACATTTCATTGACAAAATAATAAATGTATATTATTATATTGTTATGAGCATAATTTATTACCTGCAGTGTATCTATATACAAAATAATTATAATTAAAAAACTTTTAAAATATGAACAACAGACTTACCAAATACGAATCCAAAAAGTCCAAAGTATGGCAACATTTTGACAATGTTTCCGGTGGTACACAGAAACAAGGACAGACCATTGGCTGTTAACACTAGGCTAACGTGATACAACGGTACTACACAATGTGACGAAGTTTCATGCAACAAATAGCCGATGCTACGGCCAGAAATTAAGTCCAAACAACCTCCGATGAGGGTAATCATTGCTTCAGCGGATGACTTGTGACCCGGAGGACCTAAATAGAGTCAATATTAGATGGAATAAATATTTTTTTATAAAATATATACCTATTATATTAAATAATTATAATAATTATTATTACTTGTTATAATTATTAGTTATTTATAAAGATATATATATATAGATAAATTCGTATATTATTATTATAAATGTTAGGTATATAGGTAATACGTAGTAAGTACATAGATACTCGATTATTGTTCATCATATAATTTATTTGATACATAATTTTTTAAATGTGATAATGAAATGTACATTTACTGTTTATAGAAATATTCCATACGATAACGAGTTTGAATGTTAATACATAAACATAAACTGGTGTTTTGAACTATTTGAGTATGCTAATTTTTGATTATACGATAGGTATGCATACACTTAATGATACATACAACTAAACGTCGGTGTCTGATTTATACAGTAAACGCACACGACACACACACAGACACACACACAGACACACAGATACACACACACACTTATACGTAAACATTAAAAAAAAAACAATAAAACCTCATGTAATATAAAAACGGTACAGAATAAAACGAATTTGAAATAAATAATTAGCAGACTTATACCTTTAATGAAAGCGAACGGTAGAAATCGAGAGGCATAAATTAGAGCTTCACTGGCTAGCATCAAGATGAAATGTTCGCTGCACCAAATTGACGTATCGTACATCGATATCAATACTCGGCGCATGGCTATCGAACACAGCGATATTTCGCATCGTTTGCGTGTTTCTTCGTTTAAATCGCTCGTGGTAAAAACTCGAGTCGTTGCCATCAGGTACTCGAAGTATTTATTTGACTAAACGGGTAGACAATACATAGAAAAAATAAAACAAAATCGTATTATACTATTATCATAACAATATTGTTGATGGTTATTTTAATGATGTATTACTATTATACATAGGTGTGCATTTGATAAAATTAAATCACTATATGGCAGTTTTTTAAAATACTCGGTCGGGAATAATTGAAAATGCGGTGGTCACAGATATACATGAGTATATGCTCGTTATTTGTTCTGTTAAATATTGTTGTGGAAAAAACCGTTGATGATTTAGATAGATAACATTCGTATTTACTATATGCTATGACTGAGATTGAGATTATACCTAGACTTAACCGACAGTTCACAGGGTTTTCCCCTTTCGAATTATACTTTTATGAATTACATAAACTTAGTTAAGACTTGTTAGATTATTAAAATGCGCTCATTATGTATTTGGAGATGACCAATATTTTTGATTGCACTAGTTGTTTGGAATGTCTAAAAAATAATTTAATAACACACTTTAGATCTTTTATTTATTCTTTTATTTAGATCGTTTGATTAGTTTGAATTAAAAACATATTATCTATTGTATTTATAAACAACCCTTATTCATAAAGAAAAGTTAGCAATTTATATAATATTTCTTAATTAGAATTAATTTAAATGCATGAAAAATAACAAGTATAATAATAATAATAATTGTTGTTTTTGATATAATTGAATTTAATAAACGCAAAAATATGAATTTAATTATAATAATTAATATTTTATTGTTCCTTATTCTTAGAAATCCTACCGACCACGGAACATTTATCGTATTCATATGCATATATTGTAAACTATGGATAATACTGTAAGCTTATAATGTACATTGAGACCAAACACCAATGACTTGACATCACCGTTCTACAGTATATCGTCCCATACATCGGCCGACTACCCACTACACGATTTTCAAACATGTTCGTAAGATTTCGCATGCACCTTTTCTTCCTGTTCCAGTTCTCCATGTGAAACGTATTCATTTTAAATACACCTTGCGCCACTAGTCTCGATGATTGTGTTGCAGAACGATCGGGCACTACTGTAGTGTTCTCAGTAAACGGTACCATTTGTAATCTATACACGTAATCAGAAGTTTAAAAACGCGTGTGTAAATGCATGTAATATAAATCACGGCTTTATACAATATTATAGTAATATTATTATATTACATCATCTGCTCAGGTAAATTGTGAACATATAATGGTGTATTATGATTAAAATATTAAATATATTCACAAATATGTGGTGTTATAATTTTTACTTGTTTTGGTATATACGGGCTGCTTTGACTGGGTCAGATAACTGCAATAATTACGCGGAATAATTATATTTTTCCAGACTTAACACTGCACTCATACAAGCACACATTATGTGAATACAGATATATACAACTTACGTGCTGGAAACTCGGACAAATTCTCGTGTTTTATGCATACCCGGCGTAAATTAATAAAACAAGACATTTTGTGCTGAATAAAAAATGAATAAAACCGACAATATTTTGTAATTTGTTTACTTCTCGGTCAGATATGAATAAAAAAAAAAGAAAAAAAGAACGGGTGGGCCTCACTTTGCTGCACAGTTGGGGGTGGAGTGCACCTCGTTTATAGGATAGGTCATAATTACAATGGATTTGTTAAATTTGTGCTTATAATCATTATGTAAAGTATATAACAGGTAATAGATATTTGAACTAGATATAGAAATTAAAAATAAAAACCATATTTTCTACAATACATTTATAATACATTCTATGATCGTGTTCCATATCGTTGGAAATTGCAACTTTTCGGATAAGTTTTCTGCGTTCCGGGCTATTGTAGTTGAAACGACTGCGGATTGGGACTGCGATACTTCGGGCGGTTCTTCGTCAACGACATAGATTTTTAACGGCACCGGCGTAACAACGAATAACCAAAACACCAGTAAAGAGCACATCAAAACTATATAATAAGTTATATAACAGTACGATACACGTAATAATATTTATTCTGATATAATTACAAGCGTATAGTTTATTTTATATATTGTATTGTGTAGAATTCGCAAACCAATTTGATACGTACCTAAATGCAGATACAATGCCGATTGCCAGTCATGCGACCTCAATAACACGAATTCAGTAACCGGTGGGATTAGCATCATGCCAGTGAAACTTCCTAGGTGACGAGACAAATGCGCTCTTTGACGATTTACGAGGAACAGCGAAGATAGTAATACGGAGAACGTCGTCTTAATCGTTCCCATTCCTAAACCTTATTAATTTATGCGTTAAGTTTATGGTATAGTTTATGGTATAATAATATATGATTTTGTTAACGAAATAAAATAACTATTCCACAGACTTATGATTTCTGCATATTCAAATTTTTTCTCGAAGTTGACATAAATTGTATAAATTATAATCACAATCGCAGTACCAATTATTATGTTGATAGTTAAAATATTAAACAGTTTTTTTTTTAATAAATTATCTCTTTTTTTATATATATAACTGCGATTAAAAATTAAACAAGGTAGATAGTATTAAATCTTATTATTACATCAAACCAACTCGTTTTTTTCTTCAGGTTTAATATATAAGATGAAAACGTATTTAAATGTAAATCAAAGTATAAAATACATCCATAACGTGTATATTGTATGACATACTGACATAACGTATTGCTATATTTTTTGCACTTACCACCGATGATGGCTGACACGATGCAGTATTCGAAAATAAATGTATTTCCGGTAGAACGCAATAATAATATAACCCACATTATAGCCAATAAACTGCCAACAAATAAGCAATATCTAAATCCATAGCGATTGATATACGCACACGAAAACGGTTCTGTAAATAAAATTGGATATCTCTATATTATATTTAATTGAATTCGTATAATATTCGCGTGGTAGTCATTGATTATATTATCGCACAGTCCTTTTTTTATGTATATTATTATTAATATTGTACAGTGGTGTTATTCCCCATAAGTTATACTACGTATAGGTATGCCGTATGCTCTCAATTTTATTTTGAAATTTCACGGGTATACTGGGTATGCTTTAGCAGTTCGAAACGAAATATAAAATATGATATAACAATTTAATTTAACAGTTGTTGAAATACATTTTTCAATGGGTATTAATTTTTTACTTAAGATGATCAGCTCATTACTATTTAATTTTTTTTTTTTTGTTAATATTTACACCCATCAATTACATATTTATATTTACACCCTCTACTATCAACGTACTAATCATAAATATTGCCATATTAGGATACTCGTTGGCGTATAGTATATACATGCTCTCGAAAAAATTGATAGAAACATCACTGATTGTAGCTTCAATTATATTTTTGGTGTTAAAATTTATATATTTACAATTAATTTATAGATCATAGCTTAAGTGTTAGAAGTCGCAAATCTCGATCGCAAATTGCTGCAGAATATTAGGTACGTATGCAGTATATACGTTATGGCCAAATATAATATTTTAAACAAAAAAAAAATCGTTTCCAAGGTTTCATTTTATGATGTTTAGAAGATCAGTGTACAATGATTGCATGTACAAAAATATTTAACTCTAATGTTAATAGTGAGAACAATGAGTATTGTTAATATATGTAAATAAATTAAATGTGTATTTTTACTGCAGTAATGCATTGCATTGTATATATAGTTGCGCGTGTCATAAAATCCACGAACTATAGTTGTATAATATGTGGAAATTATATTGCATTTTATTTTTGTCTATACATTTCAGTTTTCTCGGAAATTATATGTAGGTTGATAAACATCATTAGAATAAAACACTTGCCCAAGTGCACCATAAAGAATTAATGATTTCGTAAATAGAAAAATACACGAGTGCATCACAAATAATTTAAATTCGTTGTATTTGTCGAATCCTACGTGAGCGAGTATACACTGTACAGGGTATGGAAAGGGTAGGGAATACACGAGTAATAACTATTAAAATAATATATGAAATTTACTCCAGGATTATAAAAATAGTATTTACATTTTCCCTTACTATAGACTTAAATATATTATAGGTAGGAACACTTTTCGGGCATCTTTGATTATTTACCGTTTTGAAAATCAGTATAAGATCAACCTAAGCTATTATTGTATGGGTAAACTATTGGACAGGATCTCGCTGCTCTCTATACGGACAGTAAATATTTATCATATTTTAAAGAAACAATAGCGGTATTCTCTTATATGTGACACTTTGTGATACATACCGATCAAGTAGCGGAACAGGAAGACCGTGGCTATATGTTCCAGGGTAAGCGTCTGTGAAGGCACGGAATTGACCATGCCGATGCGCGCGTCAAACAAAATTAACAACAAGCATACACCGTCGAAAATGAACGAGGACGTGAAGCTGAGCAGCCACGTGAACTTTAACCAAAAACCTTCGTCCGGTGGATGGAGCACGACGCACAAGTGGTTGGACGCGGATGATGATGACTTGGTGACATGCTCCGACGTAGATGCCGGATGTGGGGGCGATGCAACTGGGGCATTAGGTGCATCTAGCAACACTGCAGCTGTGAATGAAACGTTTTCATCGCTCGCAGTAGCCTGCCGCATCACCAGACACTTGTTTTTCTCTACGACGAGATTATTATATTTATGTACCTATGAAAATTTTTCTTATTTATACCGACCACTGCAGTGCGCGCAAAACACGTGACTGTATTAATGTTCTAAGATTTACCATACGCGTAGTGCAGAACACGGAATAAAAACGAAAAATCTCCTCCCACCCGAGATGCCAGCTAAAACATTATTATTATTGTTACTGCGAAACAGTGATGATCTCGAGTTTTCATATTATTACGTAATAAAAACAATAATAATCGTTTGTATGGCGTAAACTTCGCAGGATAAAAAAAACCGCTTCAACGACGTCCTATCTTTCGATTTCGTTATTTTCCGGCGATTCGCGTGGTCGTTTTCAGGTAATTAAGTTTTAATTTTTTCGGCCAAGCCAAAAAACGATAAAAAAAAAAATAAAAGTAAATATAAAAAAACACCGCGGGTTACCAGTGTTCCGCAGCACTCCCTTCTTTTATTGTTGTTATGTATTATTTTCCAACTACTCAGCACAAAGTTCTAAAATACGAATACAATGCCAAAGGTATATATATATATATAATAATAATCGCATGCACGTATAGTACTTGTATATTATATTATATGTATACGCGGGGAGAGTTAAGCTGCACGCGCGTAGTATAAGTTGAACAAATACATTTCATTAAGGTTATAAGTTACAACCTTTAACTCGTTCCGCGAAGTCGTTTGCTGTAAAAGGATACACAATATGTAATATTATAATTATACATTAATATATATGAATAATAACAATCAGGTAAGCAGTCGCATTATCTAATACATACAGGCTCGTATATTTATAATATATATAGGTACCTCTATATATTATATTATCGGTACATTGGAACTCGTATATAAGTGTACTGGTACATTGTAGCTCGTGTATTATAGCGCGCGCGTATTGTGTACAGGTATATCGCGCCAGATGATTATAATGACAAGTGTTAAGGTTTTAGACGAGTGTTACTGGGAAGGAAAAGCGTTATATTGTTGCTGTTGTAATCGTATATATTTATATACATATATATTATGCATACGTGCGCGAGTAAAATAATACTAAAGTATAATAAACAATGTAATAATAATATAATAGCAATTATGATAACAATCGTGCAATATATATTACTATATTATTGTATACAAATATGTTAAAAAAAAAAATCCTGTGATAATTAACGGCTGATAATTTTTAAATTAGACTTATCACATTTTTAATTTGAAATTTAAACGTAACCGGTACATATGGGCATGGCGTGTGTTTTAGCAACGAACATATAATATATAAGATGATAAAATAATACGAAATTTATAATTGTACTAATAACATGGCGTTAGTATGCACACAGCAATAAAATAAAAATAATACATTGTATTGCTCATAATTAATTCTCTGTGTATAATATATTCAAGAGCAATGGCGTACACAGGGGGGGGGTTTGGATGTTCAAACACCCCTTTAACTTTTTAAATATATTTATACGAAAATGGTTAAAATTGTACATAATTTATTTTCGTAACATATTTGTAGAAAAATAAAAATCAAAGAACCGTTACTGCTGAAATTATGATTAAAATAACCCAAGAATATTATTCCACGAAGTATAAATACGATTTTATATTATTTTCTTGAAATTGTGTTTATGATTATTGATTACATAGACAGGTTACGGGAAGTTAATTTTAGATCACTAACAAATTACATTAATAACTAATAATATAATTATTATTTTGTCTTACTTATACCATTGATTATAAATATTGATACTTGATTATAAATATTAGTATTTAATATTTATTATCAATGCTTATACAGTTATACCTATGGGGCATAGGCAACGGGCTATGGGTACTTATTATACGACATTACATTTAGCCGTTTTGCCGTTGTAATGTATTTTACTCCAGTAGCCTAGTCTATACAGGGCCGGATTTAAGCATAGGCTATATAGGCTGTAGCCTATGGGCTCGCACCATAACAAGGTCCTCACCACACCATCATACAACTAAAAAAAAAAAAAGCTCCGTCTAAATATTTTTCATTCTTTTTCAGTTTTCTAAAATTGGTGTTGTATAATAAAATATACTATATAGTGTGTAGACTGTAGTAATATTAATTAAGAGCGTTGAATACCTTTTTAACTACTCTGTGGTAATTGAATCCACACTTTAATATACTATATTTTAAATGTTATTATTTTCGGTCAAATAACTAGAAGTTAGAAAGTTGCAATACCCTCGATTTTGGATAGAAAATTATTTGAAAATGTTTTAAAGATGGCTTAGTTTATCTATTTGTGTGTATGCCCTTTCTATTTTCTAAAAACTTTCTGGTAGGGCCAACACCACAATTGAGCTTAGGGGCCTACAAATTCTAAATCCGGCCCAGAGTATAGAGCATAGTTCTATACCGTTGTATTGTTATTTGTTAATAAATAATAATATTAAAAATGTCCAATAAACGGCAGTTGACGTTGGAAAATTTCATGTTATCAACTTCTAAAAAGGCTACAAACGCCAAAAGCAGTGAATATTACTTAAATATTTAGCATATACATTTTTCAAACAAAAGTTTTTTTCTTGTTACCCATGGCATTCTTATTATTATTTTAATAAATCACGTTTCATATGAAAAAATGGAATAATAGATAGCTTCTAAAATAAATTATTTTATATAAATTCATATACTAGACAATTAACAATATTAAACAATGGCAATTTTTATTATATATTTGTATATACAGGACAGATTGGACGGGTTGACAATGTTGTTGGTGTACCGTGGTACATATAAGTATGTCATGAAGAGGTTATCGATGAGTTGACAAAAAGACCAAGAAAACTAGATCTTGTACTATAAAAATTAAATTATGGTTTGATAAATATATATATATATATATGTGTGTGATTTTTAATATAACCCCCCCCCCCATTGAAAATATCTGTGTACGCCACTGTTCAAGAGTAGATACGGATATATATATATATATATATATATACGAGTATATAATATTTGTTATCGAAGTTTGAAATCTGTGTGGGTACCTCTACTGTGAATTTGTTTTTCTTTCGAAATATTTATAGAAGCACTAGGGCTTAATTAATTTTTTTGTCATATACTCTTACAATGCTTAACACAAGTGTATGCATAATGAACATACCTGTATATATGATTATATTCTTTTGCATCTTTCTTAGGACCATTATATTATTATGTATATATTGTAGTGCACATTTATATACTTATACCCTTTCATACTGCTATTATATCTCTTTGACCATCTTTTTACCACTGCACACCATCCTAAATACTTTCCAGATTTTCTCAACCTTTTCTTCGCCTCTTTGAATACATCCGAACAGTCTTATCAGTCGTTGTTCCCCCTTACATTTTATTTTACATTTGAAGCCTCTCCAGTGCGGGCACTTTCACTCATTTTACATCTTACGCGCCTAATCACATTACGCCCCTACGTATTATACGTGATGTATATGTTATACTCGTATACTTAATGCGTATCTATGAGCCCGTGCTTTTAATACCATTCTGAGTTTCTTATATAATATTCACTGACCCTCGTTTACTACCCTGCAAATCGCTCGTCAGCAGCGCGCTTCCATGAAAATGTTCGTTTATACATCTACGCCTTACGCTGCAGCTTTGTCATTGACGAGATACTCACTATTTATACACTACACTATTCAAGGATGATGAACAACCAGATACCGCGGTTCATAACTACCAACATTATAGTGTATGAACTGGGAACACTGTAAGGTGTTTGAGACTTATTTGTTAAAATGTATTACTGTACAGACTAACTTGTATAGGTTTCTATTACATAGTAACGAAATTGATATCAATTCAAGTATAACTGGCTATTCAGACGAAGCCATTTACACATTAGAATAATTAAATATCAAAATAATAATAATAATATTAAGTACACGGTATATTATTATTGTGATTGCAATTCGTAATTATTAAGACCAGATATTTGTTTATACAGGTACTGTCCATTTTATCGCGTTTGTTTATACTAATTATTTAGTACAATTTCATCATTATTAATATAGTTAAATAGTATTAATAGATAATACTATCTTTATCAGTGTATAACAAAGTGTGCATCAGTTAAGTTATAAATTACGTAAAATGGCCTAATCGAATCGAACCGCGATAGTAACATTTCTACAAAGTTATCGATATTTTTTGATGCTTTTAGCTTCGATGGAATAAAACGGTTTTGGCATTGTATAATTTTTTTAATTTCAAAATTGTATTTCGTTTGTATATATTATTATTATTTACGTTCCAATGTCCATATATATATATATATACGTCCAAACGGCCACATCGATATGCGACCACGTCCAAATGATGTGTTGCTATTCGCACTCGATACGATATGGTCCATTTCGATTATTATACGCCGACCGTGATCTCGAGTTCGTTAACCGAAAACACCTGTCGATTCACTATATGTATGCGACAAACAAGCATATTATACGTATTTGCGAGATCGCACTGTACACCACGATAACCCAATATGATTGCCGACTGTAAAATTATTATCTACGTATAATAATAATATTATATAATAGTAGTAACATGAATTCGTCCGGCGGCCACGCGGCGTAGGTACTCGTCCAATATATAATGTAATATATATGTATGTATATACGGGATCGTAATAAACGCTGTCGGTCAGGACAGAGCGGCATATGTATATACTCTTATATATATATATATATATATATATATATATATATATATATACACTGCTATCATATATTTAATATATTGTGTACCATGTTATGTACGTACAAAGTGCTCGTGTGCGTATCGTAGTAGTTATATATCGCAGGATTTCGGCATTTTTACGAGCACCTACATATGTATATATCCACTGCAATAATAATAATATGTGTACAAAGTCTTGTGCAATCGCGGCAGGGCGCGTCGTGGGTTTTTCGACCACCTCCCGCCAGACTACATACCAGGAACGAAAAGACGGCGGCGGCACCGCATTACGCGCTTATGCAGTTCCCCCGAGACTATGTCGCAGACACTCTATATTATATTATATTATATTACATATATTATTATTATTATCATACGTCGATATATATATACATGTATATGAAAATATTAAGTACATTATGTATATGTATTGTACACACATGCACATAAATAATAAATGTTCATTCGTACCGGCGAAGGAACGAACAACATATATAGCAACAATAGCGCACATATTATACTTTATACATGCGTGGTATGCTTCGATGTTGTTTTTCTGTTTATATTTTGTGTTCTGCATATCAATACATAAATATATCCATGTAAATTAGGTGCAAACCAAATTTCCCACGGAGGTTCATACAAATGGCACTTCGAACCCTTATGGTAATGACTACCACGGCTTCAAAAACTAAACTACGCCTAATATTTCACTAACGTTTCGGTAAATAATTTATTATTTTGTTATGGTTTTGTAAAGTCAAAGATTTCTCTGAGTTTATTTTTCTGAAAATGTTGGCAGTCAACATCTTGATTGCACAAATTTGCATTCATATTCTTGGATTATATTTTAATTCACTGCAGACAAACAATGTAAACAATTTTATTTTACTGTATAATTTATTTGAATTTCACTATCCGATAATATATTACGTATATATCACCAACATTATTAATTGTCTGTATTATATATTTTCACCTAATAAAAATATTTTGTCTACAAAAATCAAATGAAATATTATGAACTATTAAGTTTTTTGAGTAAATCAAGATGATGAAATATTCTAAACAATACTCTCTATATAGATTATAAGTGACACCGACGAGCGTGGTATTTTGTGTTTGCAGCGTACCATTGAACAAATTGAAAATTCGATTATTTTTGTAAAAGCATAGAAGATATTGCAATTTTGATAGTTCATTAACTGTTGTATTACTATTGTAGATAGTAATGTATAGGTACCTACACTGTTGTAGTGCGTACATAAATGTTTACGTATGTTCGGCGTACTTGTAAATGAGGGTACAAAGAGGTCCTTTATGCGGACACGCGTCCTCCGATGCATCCATCTACCGATACAATAACAGTACCTTTACCTACGTGTATATTGTTATGAAGAAATGACATATTCGAGTGCACGGCGGCGGCGTTCTTCTACCGGCGCGCGTACCTAAACTGCATAATAAATAATAATATAATATATAAATATAACATGTGTAGTACCTATTCACGGCGTGTAGCACATATTATTCATATTGTTGTTATAATATGTAACTATTATTATTATATCGTCGTCGAGAGTATACTGCAGTGATGCGAAATTATGATATTTTTCGAACACGCACATACGAACCCCGGGCGCGTGTATCTGCTGTATACCTACATTATAAGCACGCAAGGCGCGTGGCGGGCAGAAGGACTTTTCCGGTGTGATTTTGCCGCACAGCGCATTGTTTTACACTCGACGAAAACCTATGTACCTACACATAATATACGTGCTCGCCGGTCGTGTATTATATTGCTATAACATAATGACTCTTATTATTGTACTTAACGCACAATATAATATTTTGAACGGCGCGCGCGTTTGTCGGGTACCTATACGAAAAATAAAAACACTCGACGATGACAACAATAATATTAAATAATATAATATTGTAATAACAATAGCACGCCTAATCATAACCGTAATAATAGTTGTAAGAGCGTATAATGTAATTTGTAGTATATGAACGGCACGCGCTCGAATCACCCCGTCGAATTATATAATATTATTATTACCTAATTCATCGTTGCCGTCGCAGTTTTACCACCATATCAACGCATGTGATCGCAAACTCTCGGCGACCAAATGTAGATTTCCGTTGATTTATGGGGAGATGGTATTTTGTGCCAAATTAATTACTTGTAATTTGCGCCATCAAAAGGTACATTTAAGCGCGTATATAATTTGTGTCAAAATATAAAAATATAACATATATTTTGCGCCACATATACAAATTAATTTTGGTAATTGGCGCCACGACTGAAAACTAAATGGAATATATTATTTGCGTCACACTTTTAACTTCAATTATTGGAATCCAACGTATATCAAAATAATAAGACAGAAGAAAGCAAGTGGCTAAACCATACATTTAAGTTGCCATTTATTTCTCCAAATGTGGTCAGTGACTGTTTTATTGAAGATTTGATGTCATCTATTCCTAATGAAATAAGATTTCAAAAATATGCCGATTATTTAGTTGACATACATATCTGTGAAAAGGCTAAATTTCCACCAATAATTTGGGTTGCGAATATCGCGTCACTAGCTCTCACTACTAATGGTTTCAATAAGGTGATCTATGGCGCAGATTACAATTTTTTTAGGTAAACGATAGTGAAGATTACATATTTACATATTATACCTTTTTATTTAATTTTATTTGGCGCAAATTCCCAAAATACAATTTTAGATGTGGTGCATATTACATATTTTTTTTTTTTGGGTTGTTTTTGGTGCAAATTACATACGCCTGATTTATGTATGCACGATCCAAGACAATTATTAGCCGTGGTCGTTTGGACGTCAAAAAAATCAAAACAGTATATTATATCACATACCGAGAAGGTACCAATAATTTATAATGTACAATATTATTTTACGTAGTTCAAAAATAAGAAAAGAAAAGTAAATAAATAAAGTAGAACTTACTATATATGATATCATCGTTTTTACGTGCGATTTCATAAAATATTTCTATTTATAGTTGTTTTCTTTTTATTTATAATTTCATTGATTTTAGTAAAGGAACATATTTTTTTATTAAAAGATGCGATATAATATAATATACAATATGGTATAATATTTTTATTTTTTCGACGTCCAAACAATCAAGTCAAAAATGTCTTTATATATATATATATATATATATACACGCGTATAATATATGTACGTAACTATATACGTACAAACGATTGTATCAAAATAGCGTTTAATTTAACATTTAACAATAATAATATTAACATAACTACATGGTATATTATTGGATCACCATACAGCTGCTGTTTTCAAACCGGCAATAAGTTATAGTAAAGTTCTGCACGGAGCCTAGACAGTTTTGAAACATTTTATAATCATATATTATACGACCGTATTCATGCAATACATATAACATATAATATAAGTACCAGTACTGCTCGCTGTGCAAAGCGTGTCCGAACTTTCTACACTAACATTGTATATTCACGTTGGGACGCTCTTTGGATCGTTTTATGCCCTGTAGCAGTGTTCGCAGATATTATGTACACGTATCTTGACGGCATCGTTTTTACTCGCAAAGACGTACCGCCATCACCGTAGCATGGACGTCCGTTTTTTATTTCTCCGTGAATATTGTAAAATATATCTCGTACGAATATTCGATAAAAAAAAAAAAGTACTATAAATATTATACCGCATACGAATATTCGTTCCGAGAGTAAATGCATTACTTTGTGCATTTAAATACTCGCCAAGCATACAAATGACTATATAATAATATGATGTAGTATAGTACTATGCGTGGTTTCATATATATATATATATATATATATATATATAAATATTATATTATTGTACATATATATTATTCGTATTAATATATAACGTCATGAATGTATTCGTATGATATATAATTCCAAGACGCGTCGCACCGTGCAGCATTACATAAAATTTAACGAGATTTCACAAAAACACCGTTATTTGCACATGCAGTATTACAATATAAAAATATGCTACATACATGCCACCGGGTTCAATGTTTGAAAAACATTAAGTAGTATAGACGGGCGCAATAATAATATTTTGATATTTATACGATACAAGTGAAATACATACGGTACGTGTCACTATGATATATATTATATATATCACTAGAGGTACTATCGTAGGCATTATCAGTAGGTACCTTTATGCACACGAATAGTGTATGTATACCTATAGGAAAATCACGATGATTTATTTGTAATCATTTTCACAAATTAATGTATTATAACATCTATAATCCGCCAAATGTATATACTTATGTGTAATTTAATTTTCCCATCGTTTACAGCTCTGGCTACTCTGGGTTGTGATCTCATCACAAGTCTTGTAATGTTTTTTGTTCACCCATTATACATGATAGTTTACAAAATTATAATAAATTAGTATAAGACTCGTGGTCACAGGTGTCAAAGTTCTTTGTCTGGTGCTATGATTGTTTTTACAAATTATCGGCCAAATAGATTCTTATTTTCATACTGATAAATATTAAAAATGTGATTGCTATTGTATAATCATAAGCATTGGGGTCATCAACCCGTACTATATTACATATTTTAATATTTCTTTTTTTTTTAAAAAAAAAAATTTACAATTTGAGCACAAAATAGATTGAAATATTCCTTTTGAACCCAACATGTATTCTCGTAAATAAGTATTATTATATTTGAATAAATTGTGTCATAGTAAAATAATTTTATATACACACTATATAGATATCGTAAGTAGAAATACCTGTATACGTATTCAAGTGAGTGCTCAAACGTAGGAATGGTGGTGTTTGAAAATATTATCATATATTTGTTTACCATGTCAGTTTAATATATTATATCGCATAATGCTCCATAAGTGCCAGGTACAAATAATACAATATTCAACTGCATCAACTACACAATGTTCACCAATATCGAATAATTTAGTATAATATGTTAAGAAGTAGAACATAAATAATTCATAGTTTTCCATTTGACATAATGTAAGACTACTCACATATCCATATATGAGTAATAAACAATAGTTAAGTTTGTTATTGTACATGTCATGTTAAAACAGATAAAAGTAAAATCAAAGTAATAACAATATTAATCAAAAATAATAAAATAATTAAAAGTTCTATTAGTGCTATGACGTACTATACGTCCTATTATATTAGATGTCTTATTCGTGTTAAAATAGTCTTGTTATTAGATTTGATAAAAAAATGAAATTGGTTTTTTTCACTGCGCTCGGTACACATTACACTACACATAAATAGTAATGTATTTTTATGGTCTCACATAGTAAAAATATATTATTTTTTTTAAGTTTTAGTGTACATTTTATTTTTAATAGTTCAATCCGAATATACCGGTTAGTTAAGATCAAAATGCATGGCTCGATGTTATAAAACCAACATAATATGTTACGATGTAGAGGGTATTAATTATTGAGTATGCAATTATGTACATCATTAGGTGTATTTAATTCTGTAATAAAACTGTCGATATTTTTTGTTTGTCTTTTAAATATGAATACCCCACGTATTACATATATAGGTAGGTATATTAGTATACTATTAGGTATTGATTTCAGTCTGGATTATACATTTATACATAGTGGTTCTTGAGGAATTTGATTTGGAAAAATTAACGTTTGATGTATAAAAGTACCTATATTATAATTTAATATATCTATATCATGCACGTATTATTGTTTGAAACAATCGGCGAGAAATTTCATAATTTTGACTTATCGTTGATGAAAACAAAAGATAATGTCAACAACAGGCTTACATGAAAAGTGAGATTTTAACAATAGAAGTAGCGAAAAAACTTCACTATTATACGTATTACATAATACAATATATAAACGTTTGTTGTGCCTATAACATAATGCCTACCTGCAGTATAAATACAATATTATACGTATTCGAGAATATATTATGTATGTGTTTTATGCGTTTGATGTCCATTCCGCGTTTTTTTTTTTTTATGTGTTTACATATATAATATATATAGGTATAAAACACATTTATACAATATTATAATGTACGTATAGGTACTGTGGGTCTAGCTACTGGTTTCGGACGATATTGTTAGAGACAAAAAAAGGTTGATATATGCATAGGTACGTCCTTCCTATATGTGCTATGCGTCAAATGTGCCGCGCAGTGTATGTGCGTGTGTGTATGCATTATAGATGGATTTTTTTTTTTTTTTTACTTCTTCTTTTCGTAAAATGAGCTCATTTAAAAGCAACAAATCAATGCGGGTCAGTCTTATAATACATTTATAATACTCTATCGGGTATATGGGGGAAAAAAAGGAAAATAACGTGAAAAAGAAATACTGCACTACATGTACATAATAATAATATAGTGACACATACGTACAGTGGCGGCGGGATCGCATGTCGGTCCGTGTCGGCTACTCGGCCTACGCACCGAACAATGGTTTAGGTACCGATTCGACGAGTACGATGACAATGGGGGCCCCCGCGTGCGTACGCTCGCGCGCCACCACCACCACGTCTTGCTCCTGCAGCCCTGTGCGTCCTGCTCCGTCGTCGTCGTCGGCGGTGGCGGCAGCGGCGCTGCGTCGGATTCCGGCCGCCGCGACTATATTATTTGGTTTTTTTATTTTTTCCTTGGCGGCGGCGGCAGTACATTTATTATTATTATTAACCTTTTATATCTACGACGGGGGTAAGAAAAGTATGTGACAGTGGTCATTGTTGACGGTGGCGCCTACCCCCGAGGTACCTATATCATATACGTGTACATGTGTCGTGTGTGTGTGTGTGTGTGTGTGTGTGTGTGTGTGTGTGTATGTGTATGTGTGTGTGCGCGCGCGTACCTGTCCAACCGACCGAGGGATGATTATGTATACACTACACTGGTAGAAGCGCACACCTATTTCATTCCGCTGGGCCGCCGTCGTTGTCGCCGAGGACCTTCGTCGTCGTCGTCGTCGTCGTCGCCGTCTCCGTCCAAGGAATATTCGTGTGCATTATATACTGTATATACATACACATCCTTTCAGACGTGGGTGAAACCTTCTGGGAAACGACGACCCCTCGCAAAATAAACGGGTATTTTATACGCGAGCGCGCGTTTGTTTTTTCTACCCCCTCACTTCTCTCTCTCTCACTCTCTCACACTCTCTCTCTCTCTCTCTCTCTCTCTCTCTCTCTCGTGAGGATCTCAAATCACGTCTATACTGCAGATACTCGAACTTGTCCGGCTAATTTTCACGAAAACAAAACACGTCGCAAACGTCACATAATGTACGCTTTTTACGAGCAGATTTCTTTACTTCGGTCGATTACTTTCTTTTCCCTAACCCGACGGCATCGTAAAACGACGATCGAAGAGAATGGGGAGTGGAAAAAATGCCGCCTTTTTTTATATTAATATTGGACGTAATTTATGAGCCGTAAATTTGTCAAACGGCTCTACGGGATCGTCGGGTACACTCTATTATATACCTAGGCCGATTACAAGGCATATATTATATATTATTCTGTACGCGTGGCGGGGAAAGACTGCGGTGGTTGTCGCGCACCTGCAGCTGCTGCTCCTAGCCGAACAATAGATGAGTGTATTTGTTTTCTGTAATGATAATACGTTCCACCCGGGGGTGGAAAATTAAAACACATCGGGTAAAACGTTATTCTGTTTGGAGAATCCACCGCTTATTATTATAATATTATATTGCATGCACTTTCGATCCGTCTCGAGTTATACCCGGGCGCCAGCACGTGCACGTCTAAAATATAAACGCATTCTACAAGCACGTATACACGTAAATCCGCAGTGAAACGAACGCACACGTCATCGACATCGACATCGATAGAGATTATATAGTTATATCACAGTATATATTATACATGGGCACGTTGTTAATAAAAAAAAAACCATAAAAAATAATTACATCTAATGTAATAACACCTCTTTACACAGCAATGTTATTTTATTAATACGTTATAATTACGTTTTGTATTTTTTTTTTCTTTTTTTCTTTTCCTCTTGTTCCGTCTAATCAGAGTTTAAATAGGTACATATATTATTATTACTATTTAATTACATTCTAGATGTATAATTAATATGTACGTTTCACGACAGCATTTTCGATTTACGAAAACATTAACTAGGTATATTTTAATAACTATAAATAATACACGTCCAGTATATTGTATAATATTATGTTTTAGTTTTTTAATAATTGTTTTTAACAATGTGCACCATAATATTATATGCATAGACTGGAATAAATAATTTTAATTAATTCAGATATGTCCAAAATTCAATGAACCTACAACGTGCAAATCGTTCAAAACGCCATAATCTGATTAGAATGAATATTTCGTATATTATATGATTCTATCAGTTTGTGTTTAATTATGACGGAAGAGTGCAAAGATGGAATAATATTTGCACAAATTAATACAATCGTTTTGTTGTTAGGTAAACCGGTAAATATTACTCATTGTCTCGATTTATGTTTATTTTTATAAGCCCTTCATGTATACTCCCATGTGGGTTCCAGTATATATATACTGGAACCAATCAACCAATGATCAAGATATATTTTAAGTTTACGGCATTGACATTTTTAAGCGCATTACAATTTCAATACTCAATAATAATGTAGGTATGGACTAGGGTTTATCCAATTTTTATTGGAAAAAATGAAATATTACAACTATATAGATCTTTATTATTCTGACAAATGAAGAAATGGGCGTATCAAAAAAACATAAGACAGGGACGTTTACAAAAGAAAATCATATTCAACAGCCGTGTCATATTTTATTGTTATAAAGGATCTTATAAAATTGGTCAAAATAAGTGGTTCTTACGTTTTAACTGTCTAAATAAATATGACACCATTTTTGAGGATACTTATGTTGGTATAATACTATTCTCATATTATATATTATGAATTAATATGGTACGGTTGGTCACTGAATAGGCATAATATAGGTCTAAAAGAATTCTAAATTCAAATAAAGTTACAAAAATTTGTAATATTAGAATGAACATCGTGAATGACATAATAATTGTATTGTTACAAAAATGTTTTTAGGCTTGTAAACACAAATCTGAGTTTCATCTATTTAAATTTAAATAATTCGATTATAAAAAAAAAACCTGTTCAGAGGGATCTTTATTGATTTTTATTTTAATGAGCAGAATATGTCTTAAACATACATTTTTTGAATCTATTTTATATTCAGCGTGAAGTCAGGAATGTATTAGTCTTATTATGATAAGTTTTTTTTAAGTAATTTAAGATTTCGACTAGAATATTTTAAAAAATGGATGGTTCCTAATAGCTAATTAGGTATATTTAGTGCACTCAAAAAGTTTTTGAATTTCTCCACAGTGTCCTTAATAGTTGAGAAATGTTGAGGAGTAATTGATATAATATTTGCGTTGTATATAAATTGTAATAAATAATATTAATAATAATTTAAACTGTTGTTATTAAATCAATTAAATCAAATTCCAAAGGATATACTTGCATGGTTTTTTTTTTTTATGTTTAAATTTATTTAACCAGCTTTATAAGGAAATTATGAGATGTATGTATATACAAATATAGAACATAATATAAATTATCCATAGATATACGATTCTCTCATAATCGTATTTCAAAACCAATGGTACGTTTGATTTCATATAAAGAACAACAATTCAATAGATATATAGGATATAGCAGTTACCCTAACCCCTTAAATTTCTCATCAATTTTTTTCCTGTCAATTATGTGTACCTATATCGATTTAAATTTTAACATTGCATAGGTACTATACATATGGTATATTATAAATAATATACGAGTAAACAAGTTCAATTATTATATAAGTATATATTTTTTTTTTGACCTTGGTAGAATACATTTGTAATAACGGTGATGACCTGTGGTGTGGAATTTTTTTTCGTTGCTACGATCTTAGATCTACGCTAATACCTACGTGTCCTGTAATTAAAAGTGCATTTCATGAGTGCCGGTATCGATTGGCAACATTGCGGCTATAATTCTAATTTAATGGCGCAGGCAGTCTAAGCTATATATTATATGAGGTGTTCCGAGTTCGCGACTCAGGGTCGACTTCCCGGCGGCCAAAACGTGAAGATGTCTGATCAATAATTTAATATGTTGTTATTTTTTTTTTCAACAATTGTTATGCAATTTACGATACACAAATGTCGATACTCGCAATGTATATTATAGTTGACCACTCGACTGATAGTCGTGCTGCAGTGTAAATGCCTTAACTATAATATTTTACACGCATAATATATACATATTTTTTAAATACTATATAGGTATCATAAGGTATTTATCGTATCGAGACACAAATTCGTTACGATCTTCGAATTCAACAATAAATCAACTGCAGCAGGATTATACAAACGGATTATTTGAAATACCAACTATTAAATTCTATACAAATGTGTTTATATATATATATTATTGATGTTATAACCACGTGAAGAAATATAGCCATCAGAAATGTATCTGTTAATCGATAAAATATATTAGTCTATATACATAACATATGCTATATTATTATATATAGAATGATCTATTATAAGAATGCACACCCAATTGTTATGCTTATATTTTGTTTTTTAAATTCTGATTTTTGGGAAATTTATTATATGCATGATAAAATACCATATTTTACATTACTTGGATTTTTTGTAGACCATTAATCCTAAGAAGTAGTGACACTCAGTAGCAAGAGTTGTTTTTCAAATGAGCATATAATTTTTATTTATCTTATTAATTATTCAGTTCACTTTTCTGGAATTTTTAATGTAACTTAGTCAAAATTAAGAGCAATACTTTGACAAATTTACATAACAAACATTTTATAATTATTATGAGAACAATGATAGGCATATATATTTGATATATAATAATAAGTTCTAACTTGAATAATCAATAGGGAATAAATTGCCAAATTACAACATTATATCAATAAAATATCAATTATTTTACACTTTTAATGCAAAACTTTGAATTTGAATAATTATGGGAGTACTTCTCTGAATTTAGACTACTGTACATCATCAAATATTTCAGAAAATCTATTTAAATAATTATCTATATAAAAAGAAAAATGGTGTTTTCATATGAAAAACAAAAGTTGATATTTCCACAGAATTGTCATTAAGTAGTACAAGAATATTTGAGTATTATAGTACAATTACATTTTCCAAATATCAGGATTTAAAAAACCACAAAATTTATAGCATACAAATAAGGTGTGTAATTTTAATAGATCACCTTGTATATTATTATATACACAGTTTTGTTGTATTTCGTACATTACACATTCATTTTAAATGATATTGATAGTACCAATATTTGCCTTACTTCAGTTGCGTTCTGAAAATTTTTATGTAATATATTATTAATTTATGCAGCTTTTCAAAGTACTGTCGTTAATTGTAAAGATTTTGTTCAAATATTTTACAAGCATCTCTATCTACAAAATGAAACGTTTTGTTTTTGTAATTTTTATTTTTAATCTTTGTACAAGATTATTGAAGCATTAATACTGTCGAAAAAAAATAGAAAAATGTATTACAGTTTTAATAATATATCATGTGTTTACAATTTACGCTTAGAGACCAAAATGAACTGTTCACAATCAAATTTACATAATCGTATTAATTAATATTTACTATATTATATGATGTTACTATTGTTATTGGGTGTAACAGATTACTGTAGATAGTACTGATTTACTAGTCACTTAGATATCTATAGTCTATATAATTTCTGAAGTATATAACAGTTAAAACAATTTACAACTGTTGCTTTTTAAAATAAACGTTTTGAAATAAAGTTTAAATCAACTAAATGCAATTGCGTAATAACATATGTGAATTGGCATTCACGACCATATAATCAAATTATTATACAAATAAAATAATTATATCCTATAATAACATACGTAAATATTATTTTATAGAAGAATGTGTACTTCGCAGCACAGACAACTGTGTATTTTTTCATTTCGTTTATGTTCCTAGGAAATATTTTGTAGGTTGGAATAAGTTTCATATTCCAACATATCGTTTTCGGGTGTTACAAAATTCAAAAAACAAACTCTAAAATATTACAAATAGTACAAACTCAAGTGTATACACTAGGAGACGTATCATAATAAAGAAATAGGATATCATATAAAAAATCAATTTTATATAAAAAAAAACCTATTTATACTTAAAAATACTCGAATTCATTAAATATACTGTTTGTAACCAGGGTAATATTATGTAATAGTATGTATATAATTCATTGTCAGTTTCTAAACAATCCTTTTGCGACTCCAAATTAATTGAAAAAAAAGTAAAATATTACATTTGGTTATATTCGATATAGTAGTCTTCAACTGACATGAATTCTCATAACAAATAAAAATACTAACTGACTTACAAATTCTCTTACACTACATTAAAATTTTGGTGATTTGCAGAATAACAAAATTATGAGAGAAAAAAATGATGAAAAAAGAAAATTTACTCATTTTTTCAAAAATAACAGTTGATTGATAATGATTATTTAACGTTGTTTTATATACTTGTAAGTTGCAATTTTATATGTACTCGCGGTTTGTGTTGTTTATTAACACGGGTTATTAAATTAACTTAAACGACATGTGGCCGTTATGAAGGCGAGAGCCGTTTTGACCACAGCCTGACAGAGTTTCCACGTACATATTGCACACACACACACACAAACACTTATTGACGGAATTGAGTCGAGGACAAGTTTTTAGTGAACATAATGAACAGGGTAAGCTGGAGGACACTGTGGGTGCGTAAAAATGACACAAAACGTCCTTTGGTCATACGCATCAGCATAAGCAACCCCACCGTCGTCGGTGGTCTTCCCTTCGAATCTGATAAGAGCTTGTCGACAACGGACGTAAAGGGTTAGTTTGTGTTGAATGTGAGTACATAATATATATACATCGCGAATACACATGTATATATATATAAAGGATGCACGGACGCGAGAACGATCAAGATATACAGTGCGACGGGTGGTGGTGCGGTGATGGAGCATGGGGAAAGGGGGAAATAGGAGAGGAAAAGGGCAGAAAAAAATAAAAGAAAAAAACGGTTGGAACAGCTGCTGCTAGATGCACTTTATAACAAGAAGCGCACGCGTTATCCGTCAGCCATCGGACGCGTATTTTCTGTTTTGACACTCGGATCAAAGAGCTCGTTTACCTTGATGCTGAAGCGCGCCACTGCCGCAGTCGTGGTCGTAGCAGCAAGTCGTCGTTGTCGTCGTTGGATCGGTCTGCGGAGAGAAAGTCACCACCACCGCTACCACCGCAGCCGCACCTTACGCGGGGCGGGTCGCGCATGACGCTATTCGTAGTGGGGGGACGTTGTATGGGGGGATAAGGGGTACGGCGGCGAGTGACGGGAGATCACAATGGCTTCGTGTCGATCGGCGTCCGCGATAGTGGTGCACGCGCGCTTCCCGTTAAATTCGTCTTCTTGTCGTGTTAAAAGAGACCCCCAACCTTACCTATATATATATATATATATATATATATATACGGTAAAGGTTTAGAAATGCTATGCGCAGCCGTCGAAACCGCGACCGACTGAGGCCTCTGTCGCCATTTCATATATTATACATACCGCATCATGATGTCCGTTAATTAAATGATTGAATACAAAGGAAAACTTCATCATAGTTGTACGCCACATCGTTATTATAATATATGATAATATAGAATTGGTTTTCGCCGTGACCGTTCCATCAAAACCATAAAAACCTATGTGTATAGGTTAGTGACCGACTATATAATATATTATATGGTTATACCACGCGCGTATCGATAGAAACTATTTATATTAAACATTTACACTTAAAGTGTAGTAATACTGCAGCACTAAAGTTCCGTGTTACCTGAATAGTAGTAATCGTGACTGCAACTTATACTTATCTACTACATATTATAATATAAGTCAATAACACTTTTTTAATCGATTTGGCTGTTTTTTTTGAATATAATATTCGAATTCAAATAATACAATTAGGGGTCGTATACGAACAGTAAACGTGAGAATAAAAAACTGCAATAATTGCGGCAGTAAAAATCAATCTAGACTTATATAACAAACCATATATATAATATATTATTATGTCTATGAGACCATGATAATATAGAAATATTGGCTTGCAATGTTCACCCATATAAGTATCTATTTCGAAATATCAAGGATAAGATTTAGGTATACATTTATGGCTGTCATATGAACTGGGTCACATGTAGTAAAAATTTACATTTAAGTCGTAGGTACAATACACGTGGTGTATAGGAAATATTCAGATCATTGATTATACGTAGTACTCAAGCAAACGGCTGCTGCAAGGTATTTTTTATTATTTTAAAAAAAGCGCAATGTATGCATGAAACGCGCACCATATAGTACACACAGTATAGACGAACATGCATTCGACTCGAGGTGAGAAGAAAGTGCATCATCATATTATATTCATCGGTGAGATGCGATGATAATAAACATGTTAGGAGAGAGAGGCTGGAAGCAAAATATATTTACGCTAATAATACGACACGACTGATAGGAGTCAATCTCAAGGTAACGAAATTCTGGTGATATGATAAGGCACTTCCCTACATTCGCCATACGTCTATATAATATGTACGAATTGTACATGGAGCGACTCGATTTTATATGCATGCCGTTTAATTGTAAGTGAAAATAAAAAATATTTTTAATTTTTAAAACTGCACGACTTAAACTCAGGTATTTTTTTTATGTTTTTTTGTACATAAAATTTGTCATCACATTTTTTTTCTCTTCATTTTTATCAGGAACCGATCGCGTTGCCATTTCGTGCATGTAACTTGTGTGTAGTTAGACACCTCGTACCACCAGGCGGTAGCTGTGACTGTACACTGTTATATTATAATAATAATATATGAACGCGTGTACCTATCGCACCATATCGATCTGTCGCTAGACGTAGGGGGAGTTTTGGGGGTTTCGCGTTACCACCACAAATCGGCGTGTGCTATGCATCATGTATATGTATATAATACATATACACGCAAGCCCTATCTATATTCTACTAATATATATATACGCTATACGCACAGGGAGAACCGCAACACGTGTACGTTTACTATATAAATATGAGTTGTACCTATACAATATAATAATGTAGTAAAAATTGTAAGCGAAACACTATAGAACATTATGTGTGCATAATATATATATAAACTGTATATTTCGCTGATGCAGGATCAAAGTATATATATATAGGTCCGATCGATATCGCCAACTATCGCAGCACCCACCCGTACCATACCACGCGTGGATAATAATAATATTGAGTCGTTATCAAAGATGGACAGCCACCACTACTATATTGTGTATAGAGGTACATGTATAAAACACTCCAACCGAGTATATATGTATACATTTAAATGCCCGCAAACGTAGTGTTTACGGTACACACCACGTGTCGGTTGTTGTGGCGAGTGCTGGACGCGACTCTATTGTACACACGTACGCACGGTGAGTCGGACGACCAGCAGCATCGCGGCCTAAAGCACGGGGAGAAAATCGCTTACCGATGGTTATCATATCGCACGGGCACCGGGTCCTATACATATATATTATAATATATATATAACGTATTCTGAACCGGCAATAGACACCCGCGCGATTTTTATCTCGGACCAACATAATGCGTATATACGCGGTTCCAAAATTCGCTGTAGACCTACACACACACACACACACACACACACACACACACACACACACACACACACACACACACACATATTTCATATTAGGAACGAAAAATAAAAAGAATACGTACATGCATGTGTGTGTGATGCGTACATTAAGTATAAAATCGGACGTGTGTCACGCCGTTGTCTTGGGTATTAAAAAAAAAAAAAAAAAGAGAATAGAAAAAAAATATTACGCGAAATCTTACGAAAAAAAATAAAGCCACAAAGAACCGCTAGTGCCAGAGATGTCGTATTATTTTGTCATGTAAATCGCCACTCGTGGCAGATCATCAGATTCTATCTACTGATAGCAATGTATTTTGCTACAACACTGCTCGTGCTGTAACGTTACGTATATAAGTGTACAAGGGGACAAAACCACTACGCGACGGTTTCGTGACATTTTTCGTGTCCAAAACGGTTAAGTAAGACGTTTTTTCGTTTTTTCAAGATTTCAGACTAGAGATTTTATACATAGAAGATTACGTTTAAATAAACCTTTATAAAAATATATACATAACATAGATGCCAATGATGCGGTAGTCAAAATATACGTTAAGTTGAAACAGAAGTATAAGGTAAAATATATATGACTACAACCTCCTACACAAAACGACGTAATGCCAAGATTATTAAAAAGCAAGGATGTTCTTTACAGTAAACAATTACTATCACATTGTTACCAATTTTTTATTTTTATTTTTTATTTAAAAATGAATATATAATACAATATTTGATAGGTATTTACAGTTTTGGCATCAATATAATAATATTTACAAACTATAATAATAAGTTATTTCCTATTTCTTATCGATTTTAATTTATTTTTCAATTTAATGCGTCATGAAAGTAACTACAATAAATAAACATAGTTCTACTGATTAAAAATATTAAAAACAAATAATTAATAGGAACTAGAATCATATTATACAATTACTTATTGAACATAAAACCATTCAAAACAGTAAAATAATTATAGTTGTAATAAACATTTTAATTAGTAATAAAAGTTATATTTGGTTGTTGTCCAAATAAAACGAGATCTATAGTATGGCAACTTAAATTTTATAAATTCGTATAGACAGAGAAAATGTTGTCGACATGCACAATAAAATGAGAATTGTACGAGTATAAAGGTACTAATAGACACATACTATAACCGATGTATAGAATATAATATGGAAGTGCGTTTATAATAAATCCAACCTTAATTTAATATGAATAAGTAAATAAAAAATTTTAACTTTGTTTTCAGCGTATATTGTATGCAGTAAATACAAAATGAGTAACGCTTCACTTACGTCACATGAGCTTTTAAACGATTTCAACTACCTATTGAATTTCAAAAAAAATAAGACGTACATCATTGACATTTATTCATCCCAGCAAAGAAACGCTAGAGATGAAAAATAATGTAATGCAGTAACAATACACGTACGGAACAAACAAACCCGAGATATGGATGCTGATTGCCGATAGTAGCTGGTACGTGTACTTTGTTGGCCTGGGTCAGGTAGCGCACAATAACACCGCCCACGCTCTTATCTACGACTTCTATATTAGACCTAACCCTTTTATAATATTTATCGTTGCACATGCATCGCACATTCACTCTTTACTTTTCCCAGATTGGGTCGATAAACATCTGTTCGGACGTTCAAATCAACACGCTCATACGCTATACGCTATACGTATGTATATATATATACAATAGTAATCAGTCGGACAACTAGATCGTCGTGTTCCTCGTAAATGTTAACATAACAATAATATTATAATATATACATAATAATATACTATTCTCGGTCCACCGGAATACCACTATTATAGATACATGCGCGAGCGTATACACACAATACAATATTATCCCATTCAATTTTCCATGTAGGATATTATATTATTATAATATTATAATATGCACTTCGTATTGCAGCTCTTTGTATATATTACGTATATTGTATACATAACCTAACCGAATGAATTACAAAAAGATTTAAATTTTCTTAATATATATATATATAAATATATGCGTATACATATACTGGACATGTACATGTATACTCATAGCACACGTAATGTGTATGCATAGGTTTAATGTGTTAAATACATTATCTAATCAAAATTTAATCATACTAATCAGTTTACATCTAAATACGTAGCTTTGAGACAAAAATTCTTCCAGCGCTTTGAAGGTAGTTACCAGCTATGGCCTATCGGTCATATTAACGTTATCTACAGTATTCTGATTGTTATCGCCGTCTGAATGCATATAATTATATCTATTATGATTTTTCGTGTTCGATTTTATACATCAGAAAATAATATTTTTAAAACTATTCTTAAATAGTTGATGCTCGATAGCACCTAACCCAATATAATACGGATCGGTCAGGTTATATTTTCAAACTACGTATGTTTTATTTTAGGATCGTAGTAGGAGATTTAGAAAATATAAAGCCTATACACAGAAGTAAGCAATTTTTTGTGCCGTTCAGAAATGAAACGGTACACTACATTAATAATAATATTGTGTATTTGGTACCTAAAAATCATAAAAAATCAGATAAATTAACAAAATTTGCTTTAGTAAAAAGTTCATTATTCCCTTTTAAAAATAAAATTATAGGTACAATACAAATTGCTTATTCATTAGCTGATTAGTATAATTAATTAATTGCTAATAATTTTAGTATGGTTTTTATTTGCATAAACTCAATGCGCATCTCATATTTCAAAATTGTTTATTTAGAGGAGCCAAACTCCATTAAGAAGTACCGAAACATAATAAAATTCGCAAAGAAGCATTGAGAATAATTAGAGATAAACCAGCAGTTCTAATTATATTATTAAATAAGTACATAGTATTATATGCATATTTTATAAATCACAGAAATCACAACTTTGTTCTAATCTTCAAAAATGTCTCAGAAAAATTTTATACAGTCAGAGAATAAAATAAGACGTTTAGTGGAATAATCAGACAAAACTTTTACAATCTCATCGAGATTAAAGAAGGTATACCAAAGATGAAATATTCTAAAATTAATTGAAAATTAAAAACAAGATGTATAGCATACAATCGATTGAACACAGATATTGGATTCAATAAATCAATTATAAACCTATATATACTTTTATGGGATTAATCTAAAAATTTTCAATATTCAAGGTTCAAAATAAAAAGTGTTTTGAACGAAAAACGAGACTGGCTGTAGCACAAAATCTAATTACACAATATTGTGGATATTACCGTGTGATTTTCGGGCAAAACGACATTATAGTATTTTTTTGAATTTACTTATTACCTGTATATACATGTTGTACAATAAGTAAATTTTATAATTATATAAATTAAAGTAAAAAGAGTTTACAAACAAGAAATGAAATCACCCATGGGTTGATATTTTATTTATTTTCGGACAGAAAATTCCCGAAACCAATGCCTTTCAATAAGGTGTTTATATGAAATAATATCGTTTGTAATATAAATAATATTATACCCATGCACGATATATTTTGAAGAGAAAAAAAGGAAGAATCACGGATAACTAAAGGCTAATCACGTACATGGTATTTTCGAAAAGGAAACAGGAATAAAATCATTTTATTCATTGTGGTTAGATCTAATTTGTAAAACGTCGAGGGATTACTGAACCGACAATGCGCACGTTATCAGAGACGCTTTGGTCGGGGTACCACAGTTTACATTTGTAAACACAAAATATGTATAATAATAATAATAATAATAATAATAATAATAATAGAATACATTTTTTTTTCTTCTCTTCTGTTCGATTATTATAACGCACCCGATTAAAATCAATGACAAACAGCTGATAGGCGCTACGCGCGCAGCGATTAGAATCTACATACACGTCGAGCTGCTCCACGCACTGTTGTGAGCCATAACCCTTCTTTTCAATTCCTCGCATGCATGTATATATATGTACGACTTTGTCATCGTCGTTGTCGTTCTTTTTTTTATCTATCTTGTGTGTTACATTCAACCGTTCCGGCCGAGACCATTCATAAGCCTGACAGCTCTGTATTGTTTGTTTGTCAATTTTCTTTTTTCTATTTTTCATTTTTTCCTTCTTTTTTTCCTCCTTTCTCTCCGTTATGATGCGCTGTCGTTTTAATTATATCATGTGCTTAACTTCATTTACACGTACTTACTCCGTTTGACGTTTCTCGCAAGATACTAGCACAAGATAATTGCAACAAAACATAATACCTACCATTGAGACGTTCGTGAAGTTGGCCCCCCTACATAGTCAAAATTTTGATACCAATTCGAAGTTTGTAGTACCATGTAGGGGGGCCAACTTCACGAACGTACCATTGGGTACTGCTAAAAACATACACAAATAGAAAAATAACAAATATTCCAATTCTGAGTAAGGAAAATCACGGCGAACGGATAAATCGATATTATTTTACACTATAATTTAAATCGACCAATATATATTTTAATAAGCTATAACTTACAAGTATAATTATAGATATATTTTTTTTTCGTACATATTATCTAATTATCAAACCTTAAAATTATACAGACTATCTTATTATACCTATTCGACTCGTTATATCTAAATATACGATTGATAATTAACTATTTTAACTAAAATGTTTTTAAAAAACAAATTTTAATTTAAGTAATCTGAACGTACAGTCTAATATAATAATCAATAGACATCATATATTATAGGAGTCTGTGTTTAGATTCTGGACGGAGTGATGGAATCTATTTATTTTTCATATTTTTCATCAACATATTGTGTATGGCTCATGCCAACATTTCATGGTTTTATGAAAAACGGTTCAAGAACAATAGTTCTCTGATGTTTTGTGAATTAATTTAAAAAAAATAAATTAATCCAACGACAGCATATTTGAATTTTGGATATAATACCTTCTAAGTCCTTCACTACTCCTTATTTTTCATAATTTATTGTATTTATTTAACGGTTAGTGATTACACTACAGCACTGTAGTCCATAAATAATCAAAAGGAATTAGAGCAAAACCAGTCGAAAATGGAATAATTATAGCAATGATATACATTTGTACTTTTCTGCACCGAAACAATTTATATATTCATCATGCACATCAAATTAATCGATTAAATTGTTATTTAATCTAAGGACCCTTGATTTCTAATTTTATATTAAGCACATTTTGTTATAAATAAGACATTGCGTATAAAAGTTCTCACACACTGCTGCGGTACGCCATACGGTATCGGTATAATACATGGAAAAATAGTGTACCGTACCGATACCGTATTGCGTACCGCAGCGGTGTGTGAGAACCTTAAATGAATGAAGAAATTGTACATATTTAATTATTTTATGAAGAAGTTGAACCAATTGCGATCTCAATGCGATCATCTTAGTAAAAGCTTTTAAATTTTAATCATATATAGGATGCATTTTAATTGTATAGAATCAAAAATAATAGAAATTCAAAATTATCTTATTATCCAAAGAAAATATTATATGAATAGCAGTAAAACGATGGTCTGGTCTTTTTCTTTTTTCTCCACCCTCAAAATCTGGCCTCTGGGTTCTTCATATTCCATATTATATTCGGAGGTTCTTATTATACTTCGAGATACCGCGGATTTATACGTCTATGCTGATCATATAATATAAACAATACCACCCAAAGGGCATAATAAATTATTATTTACAAATACGAACTGCATACGAAACACACGTATATTAACTTTGTACATATTACACAATAGGTGTGCGCACACAGTGACGATACACGCGTATAATATTGCGTATAATTGTGACCACTGCACGGCGGGATAAACGGCTAGCTATATCTGCACGACGAATTTATAACCGAACGCAATAATAAATGCAAATGCAATAACAATGATACAAATAAAAATACACACGTCATCTGCTATGGTATACAAGGTATACTCTTTGTCCCGCTATATCAGACGACTATATACAATATGTTAATAATAATAACAACATAAATATCGAGTGTGCACCGTGTGAAAGATGTCTTTATATATATATATATAGGGGTGTTAAAGTCTCTACTCGGGCGTTGTCTGTGTCGGGTATTTCGTGGCGAACGGTTTTTCAGCGAATGATTTAGCGTATATTATTATTATGAATACCTACCGCAATCGAAAATAAGAAATAAATAATATACAGTATATAATAGCGACGGCGTGGCGTGTACTGCCACGTATTGTTGTGTTCGGGGTGTTTTCAAACTTAAAAAACCATCATCAGTCATCCTGAGCATGATCACGGTGCACGAGGACGAGTCGGGGGCGCCGCACCGTCCTTCCTCGGTGGGCCAGCGGGACGGCTAAGCGCATCTATCGACACGAGAACTAGAGGCGCGATTTTGGTCTTCACGGGCAATGATTTCTCTGTTTACGTAATACTACATAAAAACACCCCTGTGCACGTATACAACAGAATAGAGTATATACATATACGTGTATATATGCATTTATATTTATTATATACGCACGTATACCGGGTGTACCGCGACGGTTGCGATAAACCTATACACACCATAAGCCATAAATATACCTATCCATTATTATTATTTATTCAGAGTCACCTCGCGGGGCGCACGCACTCGTATTAAATGCATACCTACCTACCGTCCATGTGAATATATTATAATAATATTATGATGTTGTATACGTGTACGCACGTTCAACGTTATTTTTATTATCAAAACAGTATAAACACGCAGCACCCGGTGCAGCTCTATAACATTAATATAGTATACGTCTATATAATAGCTCTCTCTCTCTCTCTCTCGTACAAATATACGCGTGTAAGAGTACATAATATTGTATACAATAGCTGAATAGTGGACAATTTCGCAGGACAAAATACGTGCCATTATGATATTATATTGTGTGCATATAAAGATCGCACACGCAGACAATGGCACCCGAGAAAACGCATATTATAATATTATTATTCGCTCTTTCCACCCTCGAGCACTGTATTGGTACTATATACCAATAAAACATCAAACACCACAAGAAACACTGTTATGTGTGTACATCCTATGAAGTCGAAGATTTTATATTACTTTTTACAACGTCATATTTTTAACACACCCGACTGTATATCACGTTACGTGTACTTATAAATTATAATACATACCACTGTGCCTACGCTACCTATAGGCATATTATATTATGAAAAGTAACAGTTGTTGGTGGTCAAAATAATATAACAATATAAAATACAGGCTCTGGGTATAATATTATTATTGTTCGACTCGACTGCATCGGAGCTCCGGAGACGCCAGTCTCGGTAGCGCACTGACTAGAATGATAATATTATTATAATAATCCGTCAAAACAAGAATGTGTCACGCAGTATCCACCCGATATATCTACATATATATACATTATACATAGGTACGCACGCCATGACGACGTAGTTTAACATTATGTTACTATATGATATTATTATTATCTGTTATTTTACGGGTATATGCGCGTTCGTTATGCTCATAATAATATTACACAGTATAATATGGACAACCAAGACGGTATATTGAATTTCGTGGACATAAGACTTGCCGTACGACTAACGGACCAATAGTTAATACGATAATTGTTACTAAATCAGACCTCTATTGGCACATTTTGGCTTTTTATACCAACCGAATAAACAATCATCATCGTTACAAATTTTAGTAATTTCAGCACACAACACTATATTACATTATTATATTATATTTTAATATAATTTCATGCCAATCTAAGTTTAAATTTATTCAGATTAAGTTTTTTTTTTTTGTGTGTTTTGACTCAACTAGGTACTCTATATATAATTAAAAATGGAATAATTACCGGTCGTAATTAGTTCTTAATCTTATGATAATTTATCCAATTGTATGTATTTAGTACAATATAAGCGCCTGTAAATGGCACCTATATAGCGGCTATGAAACAAAAACATACAAATTTCTAAAATTGTAAATTAAATTATTATCATAAATAATTAAAAAAAAGTTAAGTATAACTTATTGGGTACATTTAATTAATGTAAATTAATTAATTCATCTTGTTCAAAAATAACACGAATTTAAACGAAAAACTAACCTCATTATTTCAAAAGATGTTTTTATCTCGATCAGTTTTTTTATTTCACGTTATGTGAAATGTTATACTACGAATAGAAATATATTAAAATATTGAATTAAGAACATAAGTCAAACTTATAAACCTAATGTGTACTGATATTATTATTGATATTAATATGTATAAATATCTTAAACATGTATTTAGATAAAAATTTAAAAATATATTAACAATTATACATAATGTAGGTACATGGTTCATCGACTAATCATACAAATTACAAATTGCATCAAAATATCAAATATTTATATTTTATATGATTCTACCATAAGAATTAATTTTAACTGAATATTTTCAAGTTTATGATCATTTTCAGACAATATAGGACTAAAAATAAATGTTTCTATTTTCGAAAAATTGTTTAATAATAATAATAATAATAACTTTATTTCATGTAAATGAATAAGTAACAACGCCTTGTAGGGCATAGAGTACAGTATTAATTATACAAATATTTGTGAATATAACAACCAATCAGTTTTTATAAAAACCTTGAAAAGAAAGAAAAAAAAATAAGAGAAATAAAATAAGAAAAGAGAATATAACAATTGAGTTTAAATTAGTTATAAGTAGAATAATAAAATTTTAATACATTATCATAATTTTATACTTATATACATGGTTAAAACAAATAAAATATATATATATATAATAAACTATTACTACAAATTGAAATTATAAAGATTTTAATTTGCTTAATGTATCATATAAAAAATCAAAATCTTTTAAAGCATTACAATTTGATAAGATTCTATTAAAGGGAAAATAGAGACTATAATTTTGTTTACAAGATTGGACATAAAATGTATTGGTAGAGTGGAGGTTATGGTTTGTACATTAAAAGGAACTTTAGCTAATAGTTCTGGGCAATCAATCATATTATTTAGCAATTTAAAAAAAAAAATAGCATCATTTTTAAGTCGCCTTTGAGCTAAAGATTGAAGGTTTAGATCTTTGGCTGAAGTATTTAAATCAGTGTTAGTTTTACCTAATTTATAACCCATCATATAAAAAAAACGATTTTGGATTTTTTCAATCTGTAATATATGGCCTGATTGATAAGGACTCCAAATAACTGAACCATACTCGACTAGATATCTCACCAAAGAACAATATAATATTTTTAAACAAGTAGGGTTGTTGAATTCCCAACAATTACGTTTTAGAAAACCGGACATGCGTAACGCTTTGTTACTGGTAAGTGTAAAATGTTCATTAAAGCTTAGATCACTTGATAGAGTGATACCAAGGTCTTTAACATTTGATTTAATATTTAACTTATTATTATCAATTTCATAATTAAAAGTTATAGGATTTTTAAGCTTTGTAAATTAAATTTGAGAGCATTTAGAAATATTAATACTTAGCGAGTTTGTATAACACCATTCTTCAAATTTATTTAAATCGTTTAGTAATTTGTTGCAATCATCAATGGAATTAATAGTTAAGTATATTTGCCACTAAATAAAATTCTATAATAATTATTTTTATTTATAACTATATTGCCTCAGTTTTATTCTATAAAAAGTAAAAACACTCTTAAATATTCACAAATAAATTGCATTGTTTTCCCTTTTAAATTAAAATCAATCACAAAGTTTAAGTAAAGATTCTTTGTTCTTATCATAAACAATATCTGTCTATTTATCTGTATGATTTATTTTCACTTAATAATATAACGCCTACTGTCTAGCTATAAAAGTAATACTAATTTTGACGTCATTTTCATACACGTCAAACATGTTGCACTACGTGAAAATAATTTTTGAGTATTTTAGGCAGTGCCAAAGCAACGTTTAAGAATTTAGATTTAATTAATTTTAAGAAAAATTTTAGACATTAATCACACGTTACATTCATAATTAAAAGGTTTATGATGTATAATAATCACAATTTTCAGAATTAATTTAACAAGCACATTAAATTAACATAATAGGTAGTATATTATATTAAAGTGATCTGTATGTAAAAAACGAACTTTGATAGCACCCAAGAAGTTGAATTTCGACTTTCACTATCTTAGTGTATCGTTAAGAACGTCTTACGACTGTTAACTATATTTTTTTTTTAAGTTGAACGAACGAGGTCCAAGTTATCTTTTGTGTACCTGCATTATAATAAGGTTTGGATATTTTGGCTCAAAACGTTTGGTTAAGCTATAGCAGTCGTTCGGGAAGTTCTGAATAAGACATTTAATTTAACGACAACGGTGTCGGGTAGGTGTGTAGTCGAAAGCAATTTTCACAGAACTGTGCCGAGTAAAAGCTCAACGCCATCAGCGCGGCCACGTCCTGTACATGAATAGGCTCCTGCACACCATATAGTTTTAAAGATTACCCTTCGAAGCAAATCCTCCTGCAGTATTATACAGTGTACATAATCGGTATAAACGTAAATTACTCTTAGTATGCGCGAGCATTATTGTGTTTTTACGGTAAAACCTGTTTCTAAAAACATCATGGTGTACAGTTAAAAAAAAATTACCATTTTTATACTTGAATACGATTATTTACACTGCAGTTTGTGATATTCTTAAACACTTGGTATACATGTAAATATGCACTATATTATTATAAAATTCAAAATATCTAGATCAACATTTATTCACAGTAAAATCAACGGGTCGGGTTTTTTTCTATACGTGCAAAGAACTTATTTAAAATCGATTATTTTCACATGTTAGTGTCACACCAACTGTATATATTTTTATATAATATAGCTATGGCTAACGTGTATCTCTTGTATACGATTTCAGTCTTTACGTCGTCGTAAATAATCCACTCAGGAATACACACACACACACGCGCGCACGAACTCAAATACTCTTATCTGGTGTATGAGGAAAATCTTACATTTTCCAAAGTCTTTGACGCCGCCGTACCGAACAAAAGTGTCTTTTTATACTTCCGACATTATATTTTCAATGGTACTACGCAGAATAAAATAAAAAAGTAAACTTTATACAAAAGGTCAAAATGGTTCCCATCTTTATGTGCAGTATGCGCGGTGGACTTGTTCTATAAATTGCACAATAATCAATGATATTTATCGTTCGGAATCGTTACAGAAGGGCATGATCATATTATGCGTATTAAAAAGTTCATCGAATTGGAAATGTATATGTCTACATACTATGCAGCAGTCAATAATATCTTATTGTCTAGACACAGTGGCGAGCCGATAATGTTTCGTACTTGAAACAAAACAAAAAACTACAGAAACCCGCCGATTTTCACAATTGGAAATATTCAACCTGTAAATTATGATACAATAATATTGTTTAGCTTATACAAAAGTAAATCGGCAAACAAAAATTTAACAACGTATAATATATATAGTATATATTTTATAAAACATTTTTTAGATTTTGAACGGAGTAATGGAATCTATTGATTTTACAATGATGTGTGCTTATTTTTTTTTTCTTGTGTGTCTGACGAAACCTTTTTTGGCAGTAAAAATGCTTATATTTGCTTAAACAGCAACTTCTTTGAAAGGAAAGTGAATGTAGATGGTACTTGGGCAAGTCAAAAGCCCAACTTTTTCAGAACTTTTTAAAAGCTCGAAAAACAACGAAAAAAAAATACATTTTTTTAAAAATGAAAAATCGCAAACACTTAAAATTTTCACCAAATTTTTATATTGGCATTTTCTATACATGTGTTATATATATATATGTATATTGTATATTGATAATGTATTGTGTGATAAGAGACAACAAACGTTGTAACACACATTATGTGACTGCTGCGTACAGCGTAAACCGTTATGTATTTAAAGTATTAAAGTTTATAATAAAGTAATAATAAAGTATTGTTATATTATGTAATTGTGTTTACACAATAAGCCTACTGGCAAAGACAGAACAACATGATTAAGTTTTCAAAGTATTTTGACATATTTTGACTTATTTACAGACAATTTAAATTTTCGATTTTTGTAAGTTTTTTGTTTTAAATATCTCTAAAATTTATTTGGCTGTCCAAAAACTCTTGAAAATTTAATACAAGGTTTATTATAAGTTATGCTTATCGTAACTAAAAATTATCGGAGATCGTATTACTCAAATTTTTTTTATAAGCCCGTAAATTTCAAATTTGTATAAAATATGTTAAAATCGCGATGATTTGCAAGTTATTTTGTAGTTGAAAATTTATAAAATTTTTTCAGTTTATACTTAAGGATTAAAATTTTAACACTGGGTTATCCATAAGTTACTCTTCAAAAATCTATAAAGTAATTTCTACTAAATTCAAGAAAAAAAATTTATGACCGTTTGAATTTTAAATTTTTACAAAATTGCATACTATTGCATTATATTTCAATTTAATTATAAAATACTATATTATTAAATACCTATTTTAGACCAACATATCATCTCCGTTAAGAATCGTTATTCGTATACAATGATACCTATCATTGCATTCAAATTTAACAAATCCATTGTAATGACCTATCTTAAGAACAGGTGCATATCACTCCCAACTGTACAGCAGAGCGAGGCGCATCCGAATTTTTTAATTTTTTAGGTTCTGAACGGAGTGATGGAATCTATTGAATTTACAATGATGTGTGTTTTTTTTTTTTTTTTGTGTGTCTGACGAAACCTTTTTTGGCAGTAAAAATGCTTATATTTGCTTAAACAGCAACTTTTCTGAAAAGAAAGTGAATGTAGATGGATACTTGGGCGAGTCAAAAATACACTTCTTTAATACTTTTTAAAAAATCGAAAAAAACGATAAAAAATTACAAAAAAATGGGAAATTTTACGCAAAATCACGTTTTTATAAAATACATTTTTTTTAAATGCTCTACCTCAAAAACGAAAAACCGCAACAACTTGAAATTTTCACCAAATCTTTATATTGCCATTCTCTGTTCGTGGCTATGTTTTTAAAGTATTTTGACATATTTTGAGTTATTTATGGAGAATTTAAATTTTTGATTTTTATAAAAATTTTTTTTTAAATATCAATAAAATTTAATTGGCTGGCCGAAAACTCTTGAAAATTTAATACAAGGTTTATAAAAAGTAACTAAAAAATACCGAAGATCGTTTCACTCAAATTTTTTTTATAAACCTATAATGCTCAAAATTGTATAAAATGTGTCAAAATCACGATAATTTGCAAGTTATTTCGTAGATAAAAATTCATAAAAGTTTTTCTGTTTATATCTTAGGTTCAAAATTTTAACACTAGGTTGTCCATAAGCTAATCTTTAAAAATATATAAAAATAATTTCTACTGAACTTAGAAGAAAAAATTTTATAACTGTTTGAAATTTAAATTTTTACGAAATTGCATAAAATAGCGATTTATCCTCAAATGATTTGAAATATTTGTTATAATTCAAAAAGTATAAGTCGCAGAAACTTGATATTTCCGCCAGTTGTTAAGATAGGCATTTCCTTAATGCCATATTTTTTTCAAAATATTATATTGATTTTTAAGCCACTTATAGGCATTTAAAATATTCGAATTTTTTACATTTTATTTCTACAATTGGTGATAAAAAATAATTGACTAATACAAAATACTTGAAAATTTAATAGAATATTCCACACAAGTAGTTTTTATTGTCATTCAAAAATCATCAAAATGCATAGGCACAATTTTTTTTTATAATCGTTTGAACAGCGAATATTGACATAAAATTATATGTAAAATATAATATAATATATAAAATTCTAGAATGACAAATCATATCGGTTTTTTTAAAATGCTCTAACTCAAAAACAAAAAACCGCAACAACTTGAAATATTCACCAAATCTTTATATTGGTGTTCTCTATACATGGTTAAGTTTTCAAAGCATTTTGACATATTTTGACTTATTTATAGACAATTTAAATTTTCGATTTTCGTAAGTTTTTTTTTTAAATATCTATAAAATTTTTTTGGCTGTCCAAAAACTCTTGAAAATGAATTAAAGGATTAAATATAAGTAATACTAATTGTAACTAAAAAATATCAGAGATGGTTTCACTCAAATTTTTTTTATAAGTCCATAAAGTTCAAATTTGTATAAAATATGTTAAAATCGCGATAATATGTAAGTTATTTTGTAGTTGAAAATTTATAAAATTTTTTCTGATAATACTTAAGATTCAAAATTTTAACACTAGGTTATCCATAAGCTTACCTTCAAAAATATATAAAAAAAATTCTACCAGACTTAAGAAGAAAAATTTTATGACGGTTTTAAATTTAAATTTTTACGAAATTACATTATAATTCAATTTAAATATGAAATACTATATTATTATATACACATTTTAGACAAACATATTAACTCCATTCAGAATCATTATTCGTATACAATGATATCTATCATTGCATTCAAATTTAACAAATCCATTGTAATAATGACCTACCCTATAAACGAGGTACACTCCACCCCCAACTGTACAGCAAAACGAGGCCCACCCGTTCTTTTTTTTTATAATCGGTGATAAAAAAAAATTGACTTATACAAAATACTTGAAAATTTAATAAAAGATTTCATAAAAGTAGTCATTATTGTCAATCAAAAATGATTAAAATCCATAGGCACAATTTTTTTTTTATAAGCATTTAAACAGTGAATATTGATATAAAATTACTTGTAAAATATAATATAACTAGACTTCGTCTAGCTGGGGCTACGCCCCAGACCCCCCTCCCTCCGACCTGGGTGTTTGTTATCCCGCCTACGGCAGGAAGACGGGTCACTGATGGTGGATGTTTGTCATCGCGCCTACGGTGTGAAGACGGGTCACAGGAAGTCCGGTTATTTGACGTCTGTCATTCAGTCTCAGTTTGAAAATCACAAATTTGGTACCTATAAATTATTGTTTTAATGTCTAGCGATTGGTCGATTCATGTGGAATTGATAGGCGTTATGGGCATTTCAATCCAAGAGAATACCATTGTTTAGTGAGTAGTTCGGTCAGGTAGGCAATCCGACTGCGTCGAATCGCGGACTCAGTCACTGTGCCCCACGTGTATGTCCGGTTCTTTTAACTGTACCGAAATCGGCAAGTACAAAATATGAGTTGTAATGTCTAGCCGTCAGTCGTTTAGAGTGCACATAGATAACAGTTAATGCTATTTACCTACGCTATGTAATTAAGTATATTAAGTGAATTTTGTTAAAGAGAAAAGCGGTATTGTGCGAATAATAAGCCAGCAAGGTAGGCAATCTAACTTCGTCGGATCGCGGACCTGATCATTGGGGCCCACACGTATGTCCGGTTCTTTTAACCGTACCGAATTCAGCAAGGTCAAAATATGAATTGTAGTGTCTAGCTGTGAGTCGTTTAGGATACAAATCTATAGCAGTTGACGCAATCAGTCCATTGCAAGTCCGGAGTGTGCATGTTAGTCTAAGAGAATAGCACTGTTGTGCAAGGTGGTTAATTAAGAACATGAAAGTTATTGCATAAGAAGTATATAGTAAAAATAAAAAATTCAAATAATGCACATTATCACCAACATATAGTTTTAATAGCATTGTATTATAGACGAACGCGAGATGGTAACCCCTTCCTGCAAAGCTCGGCAGCTAAAAATAAGTTATATATAAAAAAAAAAAGTTGAATAAATGCAAAAATATTCAGTGACCATGTAAAGAGGTATGGGCAGGTATCTCAAATAATTCACACATTAATTGAACATTGGTTTCGAAACCGAAATTGCATACTATTTCATTATATTTCAGTTTAAATATAAAATACTACATTATTATATACCCATTTTAGACAAACATATTAACTCCGTTCAGAATCGTTATTCGTATACAATTATATCTATCATTGCATTCAAATTTAACAAATCCATTGTAATTATGACCTATCCTATTATCGAGGTGCACTCCACCCCCAACTGTACAGCAAAGCGAAACCCATCCGTTTTTTTTATTTGGTTATCAGCTTAAACTATTTAGCTCGACAATTATACATGGATAGGAAATGTTCGACTTAGGTGTTATTAAGCAAATACAAATATACCATATCAGTATATTAAATATTAATAAGGTATAAAGTAAAAGCCTAGATAAGATTAAAATGTTATTATGACTCTTGAGGAAAGGTTTTCGGAAATAACTATGGAGATGATTCAATTTTAGGAATTAGTGCTTTATAATGTCAATCAGCAACATGTAGTATTTCGATGTTTACATTATTGTAATTAACAGAAATCAAAGTATTTTCCACTGCTATTCGAATGCGATTTTAAACTGATAAGAAAAATTCGAAAGGTAAATTAAATTTATGTTAAATCTGTTATGTCCATATACATGTATGAACACGATAGAGTTTTTATCGCTCGAAAACGTGTGAATCGAAAAAAATAACAAGTTAATTTATAACCCATCTCGCAATCATCGCGCAGAATAAAAAAAAACAGGATAGTATAATAATACTAATAATAATAATGTCTTTCTCGACAAATTCCAATACTTTTAAGATGGTAATACAATATACGCTATACGCATGTTATAAATACATTTAGTATGCTTATATTTAAATTCTACAAAATATAATAAATACAACTCATTCTGGTAATATGTTTAATCGTTATAAATGTAAAAATTCATAAATGTATGTACATCGTGCGCTATAACATAACAAACGGAAATGTATGTACGATATTTTTTTATTCTATCAAATAATTAGAGATAAAAAAATAAAATAAACGAATTGAGTTATCAGTAATAAAATATTATCATTATATACAATATAAATAAATAAATAATAAAAATAATAATAATAATAATATAAATACAAATAATTTGAATTGAGAGACAACATTCAAACATTTTATGAAAAATATTCGTTTAATGGTAATGTACAGCTAGGTGCATCACCGAACTTTAACATTTCGGGATTATGACTCAATGCAATAACTCGTAATACTCTCGTATGTTATCTTTGAAGTGATCGTTCATCCGGTACAAAAGTATATGGATAAGATAAAAAGTAAACAAAAAAATTGACTCCTGGTTTTTTGAACAGCATGCAATATCGAAGAATTTGCTACAATTAAATGATTTGAAATATTTTACAAATCATTTTATGTATAGGTACTTTTGTTTTTTTCAATAAATACTGTTTGTTTTATAAGAATCTGAATACAAATGTTGTACATTTAATATAAAAATTTAAAATAGTTATTTATAGCACATTTTTCGGAACAGTATTTCAGTACACGTATTATTTTTATTATTTTTTTTTATTTATTAAAATGCATCGCAGTGATGAGCCTATAGCAACAACTACTGTCGTATTTTCACTATACATAATATATTTATATTGTAGTAGTTGCGTGTACCTACATAGCCTACACGACACTACGACAGTGATGATAATAATAATAATTAATAATAATAATAATAATAAACAGACTGAGCATGTACCTATAATAATATTATGTTTAATTAAATTGATGATGCCGCGGCTTCAGTGCGACGATTGAGTTACAATACAATTTGGAAAAGGAAAGAGCAGCGGCGGCGGTGTTTTACTCGGACCGTACGTGTGACGTGTAGTGTACGCGCTGTCGTCGAATATGGTGGTCAACGATGGTCATAAATTTCGTGATCACTAGCAAATCGACCGGACGGTTTTTTACTTTTTTTTTTTTCTGAAAATAATATATTAATACCTATTTTGGCATGCCTGCGCGTATACGTTTTCCGTACGTGTGCTGCAGGACTTCTTACGCGTAAAGGTTAAAATGAAAAAAGAAAAAAAATGAACGTTAAGGAATTTTGTCTACTTCGGAACGCGCGGCTGTCCGGTTTCGTGGAGACTATATTATAACGATAATATTATAATATAACGTAATACTGTAATAATATAAAATATATAATTCGTTAAAACTCGAGTGCGTACACACGTTGCATATAGTGTATATAAATTACACAGGTCCAAAGCGAGAGACATAAATTCGTGTCGGGGCGTCAAACGCGCGCGTAATAAAAATAAATAATACTTCTTGTCCGTTCTATAATATTATATTATAATGGCATCGTGGCGCAGGGCTTTCGGGTTCAGGCTTCAGATGGTCGCCGCCTGTATGCTATATGTACATGAGCGCGGGCCGACGACCCATACACGTACACCTATATGTACCACAGATTTGCGCGGTGACCGTTAAAATTTCTCCTGTCGGAAAATGCGTACACAAATCGAGTGCGGTGGAAAAAAAAATTCATCTCGTATGCCGGACACGTACGACAAATAATAATAATAATAACGTGACCACTCGACGCTAACTACGGAGAAAAAAAAAAAGGAAATATAAATACGCGCGTCCTCGTTTCAATGGCAGTGACTTTCGGCGGCGGTCACAGTCAAAAGGTCCGCCGCGTCGGCGTCGGCGTCGTCGTCAGTGTTTTCGCATGTAAATTTATTACTATTATTATTATTATTATACCGTGGTATAAATAATATGTTAAACGCGGTGTTTTAAAAATAATTTTGAATCGTATTTCAAGTAAACCACTTCAAAAATAGCATGCGAAATAATACTAAACTATATTAAACTATATGATCACCATCATGTGAAAAATACTTAAACCTATAATTGGTTCAAATGTAATTAATTGTGCATGGTTATATTATATTTGTGTGCGGTTAACAAAAAATATTTGATACTCAAATAATTTACAAGACTGCTCAAATACCATGTACCCGCTGTCTCAGTAATACAATATTTATACCAATAACACTAGATTAGTATTATGTTAATTTTTCCATCGAAAACTTAAGAAAAGTATTTTATAGTGAATTAGTTCTAAATAAATCGTAAGACAATATACCAATATCAAGTAATTACCATATTCAGCCCTTTAAAAAAGTACCGCAATCGCGAGGCTGGCCAGTGGAACGGGATGAAATTTTTATCATAATAAGTTGTGAGGAGGCGTTCCTCAGAATATTTGTTTCCTGTCAATTTGCTATCGTTGACAAAAGATGTTACGGATTTCCGGATAAAAAAAAAAATTAACTCTCCCGGGCGTTGAGCGTTTTGCCAGATAATATGAATGTGTAGTACTGTAGTGTATCATTCCGATAAATGTTTTTGTTCAATATTAATATAATTATTGCGTATTCGATACACATAATATGTTGTGTTTGTAGCTTTGTAACGGACGGATTAACCGACGCACTATTGAGGCGTAATATAGTATATAAAATCTTTGGTTTTTACATCAATAAAGTCGAATGAATTTACAGTTGAGCGTAATCACGTTTTGTTTGGATGAAAAAAAAATGTTTAAACGAGAAAAATATTATTAAATTATCAATATTTTAAGCCAAAAAAATTCATATCTCACGCCGTTCGCGATACGTTTGATTGCTGCTATCGCGTGACGCTGGCCATACCCTAGTCGCTACAGCATTAAATGATATACAAAATGTATATATTATATGTTGCACGCCGATGACAGCTGCGCGTAACCATACGCAGAAACATGTTTCCGTAATACCATAATCTCTCTTTTGAAATAGAATAATAATATTATATTATATCGTTTGAATGTGACCTGCAATGGCCAATGTTAGACACGTCATCATATTTATCACTCTACTTCGTCCAAGCTATCTTGGAATATCTGTTCAGTTTCCCCACGGACCGTGACATAATCGTCCGTCGCGGCTGTTTCGATTTGTTTGCATATTACTATAATAACGACGCCATATGAATACTGCCACCGCAAAAGTTTTGAAACCGTAAATGTGAAATCCATCTTCATATACCTATATAGGTACATCTACCCGTCACCCCTTATTTCATTCTAACCGAAATACGATGTAGGTACTTATCAAATTATATTTGAATAAAATTACTAAAAAATAAAAATAAATGCGTTCATATACTAAATATGTTGATGCTTTACAATCGTAAGTCATAAAAAGAATCCCTCTACCATTGCATATAATTGTAGGCATTTTAAGAAGCACTGACATATTAATCAAGTACATTTTGCTGAACTCAAAAAGAAATTCAACATAATACCATCAATTAGAAAAGTTTTTTTTTATAATTTTCGAGATAATTCAAAAAAAATAATACCCTATTTTTTTTTTATAACGCAGATATTGGACTCAAATGATAAAAAGCCCTTGTTGGAATATTACTTCAATACATATTCATATATTTATTTGCGAACAATAATATAAATTATCACGAATGTTTTACAATTTTTTATCATAAAGTCCGATACGAAAGTTTATAGTATGTTTAATGTTTTTGGTTAGGAAATATGAAACAAAATTCTGGAATATTACAGCTTAGAATATATAACAATAAGTTGTTACAGTTACTTCAGACTTGCAATCGTAATCTTCCCAGTACGCATTGACACTTAAATCTTAATTTTCGACTGTTATTGAATATTAAAAGTAAATAGATATTATTCACACAAATCCGCTCTTAGTATAACAATAATAATAATAATATATGTATGTGATTTAAATTTGAAATTTTTCACGTGTGTCAAAATTAAATACTTACTCACTAAATAAACAATAAATACACTGCGGGGTCTGGTAATGTAAAAACAAATTTATATACCTATCTTACATACACGTTTTTACTGCTGAAATAATTTTTAACAAGTATGTTTCGTGTTATATAGTCTATAATATAGACTATTATACAGATTAATGTTGCTAAAAGGATAAATTATTTTTGATAAATAGTTATTATTTACAAGTTATCTTTCAGTAATGGTTTTAATAATTTTTTTTTCGAATTATGCAGAAGTAATAATTATTCTATTGTAATTGTTCGGAAAAAATTAGAAAAACAATTGAGTCATATTTTATGACTTATTATATTATGTTTGTCATAATATTATCAAACGTTAGTTTATCGTAATTAAATGAATAATGAGTTGAAAATAATCATACTCTTCTCGCTATACTATATATATTCTTTATATATATATACTATTTTATAACAGTGACCATTTGGATTTAAGAGGAAACAATGATTCATAAATAATCATAATGTGGTAAGTAAAGAACTAAAAATAATTATACATACTTAAACTTGCATACATTTATATAAACCTGCAAGTATATTAAAATTAATCTATTTGACTACAATTGAGGTACTATGAATTAGATTTTTAACAAAGAGAAAATAGAATATGACGATAAACAATATTTTATTTAAAATGTGTATAAAAATTAGACTGGAATGAAATAAATTAGATTAATTGATTAAAAAGCACAGCTAAAAGAGTAATAGTTATACATTATTATGTATTAATATATTATTCAGTAATAGGTCGACGACCGACAGTTACGCTACTTTAACAAAAAAAAAAAAAAACTCAATTAATAAAATTATAGTACCTACATTATTTTTTTTACGAATTATTTGCGTAGCTAAAGTGTATCAATATAAGGCTGACACTCGAAAATACTTGAATAAAAACTAATGGTTCAAATAAATAGTATAAAATTGTATTTTATAAACTGCAGTCAATAAACATTAACTATACATCTATGAAATTAATACAAAATGACTGAATATAAGGTACTTACAGCTAGAAAAAAATCAATTCATAGCCATGGTAAATGTTTTGTTGAAAAGAGTATATTAATAGTTTCAAGAACAGTATCCAACTATAAATAGCTACAAGTACTCTTGTATCTACTGTTTAGATACCTAAAGGATAAACATAATAACATGACTACTGCCCTTAAGTTGTATAACCTGTAAGCTCATATTATGCAAATGAAAGTATTTGGTTTTCAGTACCTACACGTAATATACCTACAAGGTGCAACATAAAAGCTTTTAACTTTCACATTAAATGTACTAGGAAATACCTCAAATCAGTCTGGCACGCCGCATGTACAAGAACATATATATTTTATCATATACATTGTACATACTGGAAGTGAGGAATTGACCACAACAGTTTTGATGAAAGCCCTTGAACAAGACTATATATATATATATATTTTAATATGTTTTTTGTGGATAGACCGGACGTTCTAGGTTGGGAGTCGTCTGGGAACGTGATACAGTGTTATAGGTTAAATTTTATCCGTTTAAGTACATGTAATTGCGTCGTTTATGAATTTTTATAATACTAATAACACTATACACTATACCTATATTATACCAGCATTATGATTATTCAACAATAGGGCTCTTATGTCTTATACATGATATATATATATATATATATATATATATAGTACATGAATTTCTTTATTCTTTTGTGCGCGCATTGTGTTCTAAAACTACACATTTTTAAAACGTCAATCCGGAGGTGGCATCCATTTTTGTATAAAATATGTAATAATTTTAATACATCTATATTATATGTTGTGCAATATAAATCTTGTGAAGACAAATACACCCTAATCGTGTGGTCAAGGAGGGAATGGCGTTTAATATAAAGATATAATTGTATAGAGGTTTATTGGTAAAATATATTTTAAATAGAGGGTGTGTAGTTTTATAGATTGTGCTGTGAGATTATTTATAAATTCCAAACGGGGACGAGCACTTAATACGGAATTCGTGTACTGCGGTATGCATTATACGAATTCACTGTACAGCTATACCAATGACTGGGTATCCGACTTTTTAAAACAATAGCGGAACGGATAATGATATTGTATTCCATGTTTTCTACTTAGACCATGGTAATACTTGTTTTTCTGAATATACCTACATTTTTTTTAAAACATTTTAAACTATAAACATATTTTACGACAACAATATTATAAGAATTCGTGCAAAATAATTAATTAGGTGTACAATTCTTCAATAGACTTTTAAAAAAATATGTATGAATTCTACAGAATCACATGAAAAATTATTGCTATAAATGTTTATTAAATACTATACTCGTATTATACTATAATATTATATGCGTATAATATGTATACAAATTAATATTTGAATTTTATATTTTACAGTCATACTATAATCGATGTTTACAAAAGTACATTATTTGTCGAATTTATAAAGCAGTAGAAATGGATATTACATTTTTAGATTTCTAAAGAACACAGGAATGCATTTTTTATTTTCAGACTTTTCGTCTTTGTGTGTAAAATCTCTTTTGTTTTGTACATATATATTATATATGTTCAAGTCCTCTGTTGTTTAATTAATCTAAAAAGATGTATTAAAAAAATTATAAAAGCTATTCGAGGGTGTCGTAACACTGGTTCGTTTTGACGTAGATATCGACCGACATATTTTCGAAAACAAAATTATCTGCAAAAATCTTTACAGCGGATGCATTTTGAAGCTCTGACAATGTAAAAGAAAAGTAGAATAATAATAGAACTAAAAAAATACCAACAACAACGTTGTACCCCAACACAAAAAGATTCCGGCCAGCACGAATGGCCACTTGAGTCTTAAATGCTAAAACATGTCGTCGTTATGCCAAAAAAATAGTCGTCCTCGTAGTCTTTTTTTTTCTAGATGGGAAAATTATAATAGACGTCCACTTCAAACGGGAAGTTTTCATTAGGGGATAAAACATGTGTTCATTGCATGCTCCTGTGAATTCAGTCGTCAGTTGGAGGTGACATTTGCACAGACGATTTATGTATACGTGCACGGGACCGATTATTGTCAATGTTTAAACATCCAAAAACAACGTAGTATGCTGTTATTCTGTTTGTAAAAATACAAAATACAAAAAGTACAAATAAAAAAATTAAGGTTGACATGATTGTACACTAGTAAGTATAATATAATGCTGATCGTTATCGATCACTTTAATTTAAAATATGATAGTGAAACATAGTGGTAAGAGTATTTATGTATATATTATTAGTATTATTGTATTCTAACTTTAATATTTTATATTAAACAATAGATTATTAAAGATCAATCGTCAATGTTGATTAATAATAATATAATAAAAATAGTACATCTATGTTTATCGGGTGTGAATTATTATATCTATTTTCGTATAAGCGTAGTTGCTTGTATATAACATTATATACAGCTAGGTGACAACTACGGTTAATTTTTTTCAACTGAAATTCGAGCAAGTTCTATAGACTATCACACGGTTTGTCTAACGAATCTTCCAAGTATAATATATAATAATAATATTATTTGTGCGTGTGTGTGTGTGCATGTTTGAGTTTTCGGGTTTGTTATTCTATTATTCGAATATTGTATTATATTATTTTATAATATCAATCCAGATGTGTTTGGCAGCTCGATAATTTAGGTCATTTGATTCCGTGGGAGGAGAAAGAGTTACTTTCTTATGAACAATTTTTTTAGTTTACTTTTCTTGTAACTATAGCACCTAGTGCATATGTACACACGAGTATGCTTGTGTTGTCATCATAATAGTTTCTTGTGCGCGTAGAGATGGCGGTCTTATGTTACGAGACAATGATGTTAAAAAATAACAATAATAAATAAATAAATAAAAAAAACATGTCCATGTAGCTAAAGGGTGTGTCACAGAGTTATGACAATTTCAATCAATTGTGAATCGGCAGGGGATTTGTCCCGATGAAGGTTGTTTGTCCTCGAAATTGAGACCAATTTGTCAGTGTCAACCTGTCTTCCTTTTTTGGCTCCAAGGACGCGTCTCCCCGTCGTTACAAAATGACTTCCATGGGAGAAAAAAATAGTATTATTCTTTTATTATTTTTTTTTATCTATTCTATTTGTGACAGTCCGGTGTTGCAATTAAAAATAATGGTCTTTTCCGTTGGAGTAATGGGCGTGGAACAAAAACCTCAGGAATGTCATGTTATTACCTATCAAACACCTGTGCTAGTTTGGTCATCAGTTGACCACAACACGGGGCAAGCGAGCCAACAACAATAATATTATTCGAATAAAAAATATTATACACCTACAATTAATGTAAGTCCTACATAGTACATCATTGGTGGGTACAAATGATTATTAGGGCAAAAGTATATATTATTATATATGTTTAAATATGACATTCAATTATAGCGTTTTCACCGGCAGCTATTTTTTGCAACAATATTTTGAAATTGTCGATTGTAGGTATTAATAATAATGGTTTCAATACTTCACGCTAAAACTACAGGATTAGTTGTACATGGGCATATGTAAACTCCCCTAAAATTTTGTAAATTCCTCTAAAACCATTTTGCTACCGTATTACGCTTACGTAAATTCCCCTAAAAACACTTTGCTACCGTATTACGCTTTCGTAAACTCCCCTAAACAAAATTAGAACCATTTAGTGTAACCCAGAGGACACCACGTGGAGGTGGTTCTAGTTATCCTCCAAAAATATTTTTTTTTCTTTATAGAAAAATTCAGCTCTTTAGAAAAATTCATATTCATCGTCATTCTAGTTTTATTAAAATTATTAAGTATTGATTGTAGATATTGTTGATGTTGATTATTTTTTGATCGAGTAATAATGTGAAATTGTTTTTATATAATGAAATTTAGTTATTTTTTGATCTTTATAATTTTGTGTTAGTTGGTTTAATAATTGTCGCCTTTTTAACTTATTATCATGACAACTATTTGGTTTATGTATACTTTGTAATTTTATGTAAATTTCTGATTGAATATTCTTTAATGTGTCAATAAATATAAAAATATTTGGATGGCTATGGTTAAAATTTGATTTAAAATGGGCATGAAATGATTCGCAAGCATTGGAAGATTTTGTCAATTCGGAAGAAGCTTCTGCCCAGACTGTAGGTGGAAAAATTGCTTGTTCACCAAATTTATGTATTTTTTATAATCATAAAATGTATACAGGCGGTCATCGTTTGGTTTGTCGTTGTACAGGTCAATACTAAAATAGTTTTCAACATCTTCTGGGTTTATAAATATCAATCCAAAACAGTAATGTAACCATTTACTAATTTCAGATTCTTCATATAATATATATAATATATAATTGGAGGTTCTAAAATTTTTATTTAAGCTGGACATGTCTTAACTCAACAATGCCACTTCTTTTCGCCAGTTTGAATTAATGTACGTTCAAAATAATATTTATACATTTTATATAAAATTAATGAACGACCAAGTTCACTGGTAATAAATTGAATTTCTGACATACCTACCTATAGTATTTATTAATTAATAAATAAACACGTTAGGTATGTTAAAATATCACACGAAACACGAACAATGTTATAAATGTATTACAAAATAATATATATCGAGTAACGACGACAGTGTGTGATTGACTGAGAAGGGAAAATAGTTAGACCCTATTATCTTTTGAAAGAAACTAAATTGTTATGTCTTCAAAAAGTCTAGAAATCGTATATTTTTTACAATGCACCTACCCAATTAATATCGTTGATATCGACAGACTACGATAAATAAAAATAATCGACCGTCAAAATCGACTGTCCTAATTTAATAAAATATATGATATAGCAATATAATCTCGCTTTATACAAGAGAATACCTTAACGATTAAGATTAAATTTGAACTGTAAGTACTTATAGATAAAAATCCGGACGAGCCGAACGGAACGGTTGAAACTAAAAAAATATCTCAGCAAATATTTAATCATAATTATGCCCTTGCGGCATTGAAATTTTAATAAATAAATAGGTACACGTAGTTACTGTGTTTAAACAGTAAAATATTTTTAGGGGAATTTACGTAAGCGTAATACGGTAGCAAAATGTTTTTAGTGGAGTTTACTATTTAATTTTTTAGGGGGGTTTACATTTGCCCGTTGTACATATAGTTATGCCGACTATGTGTACAACTAATCCTGTATGCCGCAGATGCACTAGGTACGTTACAGTTATTGTTGGTTAACTCTAATGATGAAATCAAAGTGATCATATTAAATAACTAACGAATAACTACAGTGAAATCCGTTTAAGACGCATTAGACGCTGTTTGTCCCTAGACGTTTCCTATACTAGTCAAATGAAAAAACTACTCGTCGGTTTTTCTTTATGTAATCGCATAAAACGCTCTTTTTTCAGCAGATTACGATAAATTTTAGTAGTTGTATCATAACGCGCATTTACTGTATTTAATCGTATTATGAGTTTTAGTAAGTGTAGTTCGTCGTCCGCAAGTGTAGAATCATCATTTCGCTATGGCTAGTGGCATTTTTTAATTAAATTTAATACCAAAAACTATATGTACACAATAATAATCGATTAATTAATGTATCACCTGTTAAATCGTAAATAACGTCCAATAATAAAAAAAAAAAATGAACTCCACATTTCAATCGCTTAATTGTTTTTTATTTCAATTACTGCATAAGACGTTTCTCATTTAAAACGCTCTAGAGAGCTGATACCTTAAAGAAGCGTCTTACTTTACCGCAATTACTTCACACAATTACTACAAACACTTCTAAGGCTATTATTTTGGTGAATTATTGTGGCTACATGATCAGCTTTTCCTTAGAACAATATAATAACAATGTGTGTACCCAATATCCGCACTACGTAATCGACCCGGAACTATATTATTTTAATAATTTTTAATTCATAGCGGTCGGCCCGGGAGGAAATAGGAAAAACATTTACGGCGCATCGTGCGATAAAAATCTGATCTGTACGATGGGTACATAAAAGATACTCGTGTGTCCGCGTACATAATATGTAATAATAATATAATACGATTGTGTTCTCATTGTGCTGCCCCGAATTCTCGAAAACGGGTAGCAACAACGGGGGTGTGGCGGTGAACAATGTTGTCCGTAATAACATAATGTAAATTTGTACCCGCGGAGACGTGTGTGAGTGTATGTAGTGAATATAACTTATTTTATTGCCGCCGACGACGACCACGACCGTGTTAGTGGTGGATCCGGTTACACGCGCCAATTACCGGTGGGTGATATGTTGTGCGAACGAGGGGTTGTAGTTCATAATATGATGTACGATTATTATTATTATTCTTATACTATTATAATTTTATTATTGTTATTTTCGTGCGTTTTCAAAAACGTGGTTCTGTCCACAACAACTATGCACGCGCGTAATATATAACCTATAACTGTGCGATTCCAAAACGTCCTACCGCTACAACACCATCACCGATATGCCACCACGCCGTGGGAGAGGGTGCCGAAACAATAATAAAATAGGCAATAAAATTATGAACGCTCGTTCTGGCGATCCCCCGCAGGGGTAGTTCTCGACATATTTATAGTGGAATAAATCACTATCAGTGTAGAAATCGTCTTGCCAAAATATTTATGTCCGCTGTAACGAAACCTATTTTAACGGTTCATTATAATATGATGCATAGTACACTACCGACCACCGTTAATGCATTACATTTTTATTATATTACATTTTTGCGGCCTTCGGTTATCGTCGACATGGCTCGGCCACTATAATATTACATATTATTATTATTATACGTGCAGCGGTTATCGGCTCGTGTCCATTTGTCATGCCCGGGCAACAAATCAAAAACATCGTGGTACGCGACTTTCTCACGAAGTTATCCCCGGGCCCAGAGGTAATTAAATAAAAATAAAATAAATAAATCGCCTTAGCCTCCCTAACCATGGCTCGTTGTCGTTACGTCACGTCCTGGTATATATGGATTCCTCTTGCATTTCGCGTTCTATGTGCTCCAGCAATATTTACAATTGTTTACAATTTGTCCGGAGTCGATCCGACCATGTTGGGGGGCCAACTTCACGTACGTTTCAAGACCAGACACCTGTACACGGGCGAGATGATATTATTAGACGGCCACGTATACCACGTAAAATACCTCCGATAAAATAAAAAAATCTGCATTTTATATAATCTCAAAACTGTGTGAGATTTTATAAAAATTATTATTCAACACTATATAGTCGACTGTGATGACTCATTATATGTAGGTAGTATTATGCAATTATTACATGATAACGCTTTATGTTAATACACAATAATTATCATCATTCGTAATATTCAATAGGAACTTTTTAATTTTATCAATTTTTTGAACAATATTATTATTTGAATCGATTAGACACAAAATCTGTGCCTATGTATATATAATTATATAGGTATAGTTAACAGGGTAAAGTTTTAGTTTTAACTTCTGATTTTGGTTTAGATTTTATTTGAAATAGTATTTTTTTTTATGTATTTACATCATAAAAATACACATTAGATATAATGTTTGATAACATATTCATTACCTACACGTGATTATATTCGTTGCATTATTTCGTATGTATTTAAACTTTTTTTTTATTCATACTAAAACAAATAAATTTAAAAGGTTAAAACGGGGTTTTTAGGGTCAGCCATTTCTTTTTTTTTCTGTCGGAAAGGGAAAATGGAAAAAAAAGCACGTTGGAAATATATATTTTCAAAAGGGGAAACGCACTAAAAATAAAAATAAATGAACGTGGCTGCGGAGAGGAGATCGTTGTTTTATTTCCAGAGCCGAACTGGCTGCACTATGCAGACCGAGATCGGATGAGAGAGAGTGAGGCAGGGATGAATAATAAATCAAAAAGTTTTTTAGTCAAATTTATTATCACGCGATAGTGTTTGCGGCGGCAAAAGAGGGTACGCTGCTACTGCTGCTGCTGTGATGGTTGTGAATGGGGCAGAGTGGGTTACAGCAGCGGAACGAGGAGCGGAAAAGAGTTTCCTGTACGGTGATGGTACATTTACATTGGATGCCGCAAAAACGATGAAGGTGTATTATTTGCGGAGCGAAAAATAAAGAATGGCTTTTTATATATATTCACCTCTGCCGCCGCCGTCGCCCACGCTATCCTTTTTACATATTATACCGTTCCTCTTCTGCACCGCTGTCCACCCTTCTACTCCTATACGCATCTATATACGTATAATACGTAGGTACATAATAATATATATAAAGGCTTACTAAACGATACTTTTTCCCATGTTCATATATATATATATATATTAACATGGCCAGAGGGTCAAAGGGATGTTTTGGTGGAGGAGCCGGTGGTGACTAGAGGATATATATATGTATATATATGTATATACATATATATTGGGTCCCCAAGCGCTGGTATTATGTTCCACAGATAAGGCACATTCATATTGTCCTCCGCGCGACAGTGGTATCCCTCTATATTATACCTACGTATATGTATGTGTATAATATATAATATAATAACCCCTTATATTCGGTTTTTCTATACTAAAGGTATACAATATTTTATACATGTATATACAAATACAGCATTCGAGTTACAATAATTATTACTATTATTTTTTCCCTCTTCATACGTACTTGTACATCTATATAATATGAATATGAAAATAACACGTACCAATATTCTATAATCTATGTATACCTATGTATATATTTTTATTATTTTTACTCTCACGCGCTCCTAATATTACCACTTATACAACGCATTGCGGACACGTTAAAAAATGTTTACGAGCACAATTTAATACTATTATATACAGAGTAGTACATTAAGCATGTTCATCCATTTTTCGGTCGTAAAAATATTTAGATTTGAATTTTTTTTTATTATAAGTTACTACAATATCTTACTGAAACCTATGTTTCTCATTCCTTTTTTCTTTGTCATGTCACCTTAAGGATATTCTGTGGTAGTACAAATATTATCTTAATCTTATGACATAATTTCATTCAAATATCAAATGTATAAAGTTAAAAATATTGATGCTTGAAACACATCAAACATTGCGTAGTAAGTATTTAAGTATCATTTGTAAGTGTTAAGAATAGAAATAAACAATATTTGATCGTTAACAATTGATTGTTGGAATTGTGATCTACGATTTGAGTATCTATATCTAAAATAAAACTTAAAAAGTTAATTAAAGTTAAATTAATTTTTAAAAAATTAGTACTCACTTAAAATAGATTATATTTGAGCAGAGTTAACCTCTTTTTGAAGTTTCCCTAATAATATTCTATGAATTTGTTGTTTAGTAGTCCTATTCGGCAGGTATATTGCAGAAGTTGATTTAATTTGGGAACACTTAGATCATAATCATGAGTGAATTCATAACAGGTTATCGTGACAGTTAATAGGTAACAACTATTGTACACATTAAAATGTATTATGATATTTCAACTTTTTAAATGAGAATAAAAATAATTAATTTACTTATTAAAATATGCTTTTATAAAATACAATATCTAATATTGATAAACTTTTATAAAAAACCATTGGACACCTTTCAACGTTCTAGCATTGCAATATATTAGTAATAAGTAAATACTAATAACACTAATAAGGAGCAGTACAACACACCTATATACATTTTCAATAGATATGTAATTTATACACATACATTTTAGTACTACATACACACTGTATTTTGTAATTTTTTTTATGTAAGCTAAATTCTACTTAATTAGTTACATATTATTAGTCAGTCAAAAACAACTTTGAACTGTTCAAACTGTTAAACGTCCTGTTCTTGTGAATTTTATTGAAACTTCCAACACTGAAATTATAAAGTTGTTTTTATTTACTGTAAGAATTCAATAAATTGCACCTTAACTTAGACTTTTGAAAACAGTTGTAATATATCCTAACATTTATAACTAATAACTATATACCTAAGCACAATGAAGTACTCAGCCACGACTCATGAGAGACGAGACCATTAAAAGCTACGTAGATATAACTATTAACGAAATACCTAATAACTATAAAATATATTATAATAAAAAAATATTATAAATCTAATTACATAACCTAGAACTTTATCTGCAATCTATTCGAATGATTGGAAATAAAATTTGGCATATTTAAAGTTATGAATATTATTAGCATGAATTAAATTAAATTGTAAATTATATTAGGTGTAAAAATCACATAGTTCTAATTAGTCTAATATTAAAGTCTGTGATAAAAATGAAACATAAAATTTACATTGACCATTGCGCAGTTTATAGTTCTGTGCGTAGAGATGAGTAAGTATTTTTATATTTTACACTACAGACAAACAAATTCATGTGTGATATATGAATAAAACGAAATATTTGTAAAATATTTGAATACATGGTATTATTATGTCATTGTCACCGCATAATAATATTATGTATTGAGTAATCGAAAAAAAAATGTCACTCGCAAAAAAATCGCCGGAAAAAAGTTCCTATCAATATTTTCCAATAATATATGACTAAATAAATATCTGATCTTTCAATGTTTTTTACATCATGACCTATTTTTTCCAACAATCACGTTATAATATTTTTTGATGTTGTTTTAGTGAGCGTTGCAAAATAGGTAAATTCATTCATAGAAAACTACCAAAACGATAATGTTATATGAAAAGCGATTGCCTTATGCAGGTAGGTATACTACTATATGAGTTCTTCAAATCTACTAGGCGATTGTTCTCACTACGACAATTAGTTTCAGTTCTTGCCATGAAATTAAACAATCGATAAAACGGTACTCGATTAAAAAATCATGAATTTAAATTTAATTTAGTAAAAAAAAAATGAGTTCAAAATTTTTTTTAATGATTTGGCATTTTTTATTATTTACGTACGAAATTTTTTCATTAAATATTAATTTAATATTATACCAAACACTAAATTTTAAAACTTCACAAGTCCGTTATTTAAATAATTATAGTCCGTCTTTTTACTTATCGAATCAAGATTAAGATCGTTATCCAATATTTATCGGGTAGTCCATAATATTTTCTTTTGATTGATGTCATAAAGGTAAACTGTTTTAGTTTATTTCACTGTTTCAGAAACAGAAATCGATCTTGGAGAATAGTACATGTGTATATTATGTTACTTAATTTCACTCAAGCCAACTGAGTATCAATCACATTGTAAATCCCTTTTCTTATCCTAGATGCTTCTGGAAAAATGTCCATCGGGTTTAGTATTTAGACTTTAGAGGGTTGTAAATCCCAGTGAACCACATTTCACGTCATTTAACATCCCCCAATTGAGAGGGTCTTTTGTTCGAAACCATTTATTACATTAAATGTATTATATACATTGATAACAAAGATAACAGTATTTTATACAATGTAAAGATATATATATATATATATAAGATCAAATTATCTAGAAAATATGATTTAAAATAGAACTAGATCAATTGATTTATTTTCAATAAGTATGTATTCATAATTATCGAAACTACAATTATTTTTTATTTGTTTCATTTCATGCAGTTTCTACTGTACGTATATAAGGTAAGTAATATTATGATAACATTAATAATTACAATAACGATACAGAACTCAACGCAACATAATATTAAATATACTAACAGGTTTTACAAGTACACATAGAATATTGGTATTAAAATTGTACATAAACTAAATACAATTATAAGCATTTGACAATTCCTACTTAAATCAGTCAAAACTTATAAATTAGTTTCTATGGAAATGAAAAATATATTATTGATGTGACGTTAAACGTACCGAGTTTATTATTTAAGATATTATGTAAACGACATTAATCTATAAAATCATTAATACAATTCAAACTATAATAGTATTATATGGAGTTCATATCTAATTTATAATATTTACAACAATCGTAGTTTATAATTTTTCAGCTGTGTTCTGTACACGTATTTTGCCTGTTTAAAATTGTACATCGTATATTCACCGTCTGTGATCTTAAAATTGATCACGTGTAAATATCACGTATATGAAAAATGAACTCCGAAATTCAATTTTATGAAAACTTAAATAAAATATTTTCAAATAAAAGGGAAAATAACAGTGGGGTCACGATGGCGTAACTTGTAGTCAATCCTGGGGGGGGAAAGCAGTTGAAAACTAAAAATGAGTTATTACTATTAATAAATAAAAAAATACTTTTTAAAATTAATTAATAAAAAAACCCATTTTTTTTATTTTACATTATAAAACTGATAAAACGATATAAAACTCAACAAAATTATTAAAAATTATACAATATACTTAAAATTACTTATATATGCAAATTTATTTTAACAAAAGTCAGAAATTAACAGAATTATTAAATTTGTAGTAAAGTACTAAAGTATTATTCTTGGACATGATTATATGATTATTGTGTTGTTATTATTAATATTATTGTTATTATATACGATTAAACATGTAATTCTAAATCATATTTTAAATAATTTTTCTACTAAAAAAAAAATTGATTTTATCTTATAAAAAATACTTTTTCTAATTTTGTAAAATAAAAATTGTGGAAATTTGCCAAATATTTCCGTAATTTATATAGGCACATAAATATACAAATTGATTCAAAATATAGCACACTTCATAACTCATAATATAATTGTATTAACCACAATTTTGTGAAGTACTGTCATTGCCTAGCGGTATTGGGCGGCTGTGCGTAATCGTACGGTCACCGGTTCGATCCGGGCGGTACAGCCGTCCAGTGAGAAGATGCTGCAACCACTCCTTACCAAACTATAACACGTAATTGAGTCTTCATAAAAATAATCGTTGAGATATAATGACCACAATGCCCAAATCTCCCTAACGCAAAAAAATAAAACCACAATTTAAATTTACTGCAGAATTTAGTTAAATCGATAATAAAATGTTATTACAGGATATTATTCTTGTGTGGAAATCTGGGTTTTTTATTTCTCTATCAACTTTTACTTATTAATTATCAGTGTTATCACAAATAACAGTCAATTGACAAATGAAAAATTGATAATAATAAAATAACCGTCAAATTAAATAAACATTAGTGATTAATTATTACCGACTGGCGACTTTGGTCTGTTGTTAGTATTAGATATTAGATAACTATAATAAATATGGTGTTTTATATTTTAAATTTTTAATTTTAGGCAAAGAAAAATATGTTTAGTTAAAAAGATACACTTATAATCATTATATTAACAGTAATTTTTATTTATTTTTATTATTATTCTGAAAACAAGTCCCCAGATGATATATTTAATACATACAGTGTACCTAGATAAGAATATACCACATTGCTTTACTTCATAAAACCAATAAAATATGTTTAAATATGAAAATTTGAAAAATAAAAACTTGCATTTTAATAAAAATTATCAAGCGTTATAATTCAAATATTGTGAACATTATTAACATTTTTATTGTATTTTTGAATGGAGTTTTAAATTCAACATATTTTATTTGATAACCTATTTTGGAGAAAATTATTTTGGTTTAACGCTAAAATTTAGCATTGATAAAAGATAAATATTTTATGAATGAACAGATAAGCTCTGTCCTAAGTTAGTTACACCATTAATAATATAATATATTATTTATAATCAATGCGATGGTTACATAATATACAAATGCATACAAGTTCATAATGTGTACTTCACCTGTAACTATGTACTTACAACGTATTTTAGTTTAATTTTTTATACCATTCAATTTATTTAATATCATGGTAAATGAAGGTAGGTGTTTAAAATGTAATAATTTATTTTTTAAACTATAAAATTATTGATTCTAGAATAATCCAGTTATCAGACGTTTAGCTATAAATAAAGATTAAATCTGTTACCTAAACTATAACATTTTAATATTATCCTAGTTTTAATTTTATTTGAACAATAAATTAAATCATATTACAACAATATTATTCTTGCCAATTATTATATTTTTTCTAGAACAATCAAAGTGGTAAGTATTTAAGAAAAAAGTTCATACAAATTCATAATACAATAAATAATATTATTTTATATGATATATGAATAATATGACACTGTTATTCAATACAACAATTACCAATTGAAAATTGGCAATTTCCAACTTCTTATGTAGTATACTGGTATCATGGGGATACCAAGTGTTTATAGATGAGACCTCAATATTAAAGATATATAAATTATTTACCTACCACCATTATTGCTCTTAAATTTAATATTGTTTACAAGGTGCTGCTGCCTCAGCTTCTTTGTTTCACCGACCTATATTATTCTATATTATAATGTTACCATTTTGATTATTTGACAATTTATAATTACTTATTTAAATATATATTTGTTGGCACATGCAATAACATAATATGTATTAATTTTATTATAATACCCTCCTTCTGTGCCAGCAAGATTTTTCGTACGTCTATACTCTATACTCTATAGTACCTATTGAGTATTGACATTAATGTCATATTATCTACCAATCATAATTATGTTTAGTATTTTATTATTTTTAGAATGTTATGATAATAATGTGTGTTATTAGTAAGTGTATATAATTTTCCAAGATTATACTGTAAAGATTGTTTATATTTATTATTCACCTATCATAATCTTTATTCGATAAAAAGTTTCTTATTCTTATTCTTTATGATCATGTTCCTTGACTTTGTTTTCCGTATTTTTATCAACCTGATACGTTATATCTTACAATAAGTAATAGTAACATTCTAAATAATGTTGCTTATAAATTTATGATATATTTTTTATATGTACGCCACTGGGATTTTTGATCACAATGATATGATCATAGTCTATATAGATGGAACACTGAAACTGATATATTTCACGTGGTCTTATTAAAAATCAAAGTTAGAAATATAGATATTATCAATGGCGTAGCCAGAAAAATATTTTGAAGAGAAATTTAAATTTTCAATTTTCTCCTACATAAGCAAGTACCAACTTTTTAATTTGAATAAATCGATTAAACAAAAGTTAAGATATAAAACTTCGAGGGAGAGGAATTATAACCCATTACCTTCTCCCCCTGACTACGCCACTGGGTATTATCATGGATTACTCAAACGTAGCGTAGTAGTTATAGGTACGATACAAACGCGTTGTATATTGATTTATATCGTAAATCTAAATTTACAGTATATTATATACTTCAGATGGCCACTTGCGGTATAGATACATTCCTAGCATCCATCATTTTATTGGACATGGTTGAGCTCAAATGGTAACCTATGCAAACCGTAGTCTCGCGAAAAACTTATCTCGTTTGATCCGCCACCGGACACGCGCCTAAAAGCGAGAAGATCGAACCGTGCTGCGGCAGAATCGCGGTCACACGGGTCGGTCGCCACTCGCCGGCAGATGATGATGATAATAATAGTAATAATAATAATATTATTATATTGTTTCCGACCGCTACTTTGCGGTGTGCTGCGGAAATAGCCGACGCAATAATACGTGCTCGATGTGATGGTCCGCGGATTTGCAAACAATGTATATATTACTATAATATAATATACGTAACGAAATCACAATGTGCCGTTTTATTATTATTTTTTATCGCACTCGCGTGGCGTATTTACGCGTAGAGGCACATTACAAGCACGTGTCTAGTATACAACGACACATTTACAAATTGAAAAATTTCAAAGGGCATTTTTTTTACCTAAAATTATTATGATCTGGACTCATTTGTAATATTTCTATATTATTACAGATTTAACGTGTGGACGCTTACGTCCATCCAATGACTGCAGGGTTTCAAATTTTTATTGTACAAACTACAAAACGATATATACAATAAAAATATATGTATTAAAAATATTCGGTGCATATTGAAATTTAATTTAAAATATATTCACTAGATTTTAGCTGTTTCAAGGAGTGATTTCCACAGGCCTACTACAACCGGCTACATACATGTAAACACGCCCCTGACGGCACATGTATACGTACTACTAGCATACTTAATGGTTTCGCGCGTTTACCAGACTGATCGTTGTCGTCGGTCCGAACGGGCGTGTGCGCTGGATACCGAAAACCGAGCCGGGTCTCGATCGGGAGAAAAAGAGAATATAAATACTATTATTACAATATGCGCGCGCGTGCCGTAATGAAGTCGGTCTTCGTATAAATTATTTTAACGTTTCGCCCGCGTGTGTTACGCGATATACATATTATTTATATATACATAATACATATTACATAATGTCATAAAATATCATTGTACTGTATATACGCGCGCACACGTTTATGTACGGCATACGCGAGCGCACACACTCGCCCACACGCACCCCTCGGCCGCGTGGCTGTACGCACGGGAGTGTCCGCGAGCGTTCGCTCCGATAAGAGCGCCCGCGGCTGCCGCGACGCGCACGCGACGCTAAATGCCGCGATTAATCTTATTTTGAACGGTCCGTTTGCGCACCGCCGCCGCAGATTCGCCGCACCCTTCCTCTCCGTCCGGCTATGTTGTTTTTTCCTCGTCCTTTCGAGTCCCCTCGACGGTCCTGATCCTGGTCCTGGTACTATTTTGTATTTTTTTTCCTTCTTTTAATTCCGTCGGCTCAGTGATCCGGTCAATATGCTACTGTCGCCACAGCGCGGGGCACAATAGTATCTGCAGCACGACTACACTTCATCTCCTCCCAAGCCATAGGCACCGCTGAATATGCATATAATACAAAAATACATATATATATATACATACTCCATCCAGTGTGTTTGTGTGCGTTTGTGTGTTTGTGCGTTTGTGTATCTGTGTGTTTGTGTGTGTGTGTATATGTATGTGTATGTGCATGTTTGCGTGTGTGCGTTTGAGTTTTTGTGTGTGTGTATTCGTATATTACGGTGTTAGCACCGTGTTGTTTGGATTTAGTGGCGCGTAATGGACGGACGTCAAGAGGGGTTTATAATAATGTGTGAGTGCAATATATACTCACACTAATAATAATAATAATAATTTATATATATGTGTATATATAAAATCTGACGGGTGCGAATCCGACCGAGTACAAATTTCGAAAATCATTAAGCGCGTGCGCGCTGGCAAAACGCTGTTCCGTCGTGTCTTTGGATTAAACCCGAGCGGCGAAAAGCGTGAACGCTGATAATTATACCGTTGTCATTGTCAACTAGATACCTATACATACTTTGCGGTTGAGGGTTCTATAACTGATAGTCATCAAATTTCGAAGAGTACGTGTATTTTATTATAAATGTTTTGTGATGGAATTTGATTTGACGAGCTTTAAACACGTTTGTTTTGATCTCGCGAAGCAAAATAGTAATAATAATAAAAAAAAAGCTATTAAAAACTCCAAGTGGTCGAATTGAAATACAAATTATTAAATTATAAGCAAAAACTTATACATATACATATTATAAAACATAAGTAAGGTGTCTAGATTCAGAAGCAAATGTGAAAAAGACACTATATTATATTAATTTATTGTATTATTGTACACTTGAAATGCTTCCTTAATGTTTGTTCGTTATTTTTGATAGTTTTAGATTCTGAGCGGAGTGATGGAATCTATTGATTTTACAATGATGTGTGTGTTTTTTTTTTTTTTTTGTGTCTGACGACAACTTTTTTTGCAGGAAAAATGCTTCGATTTGCTTATACAGCAACTTTTCTGAAAGAAAAGTGAATGTAGATGGTACTTGGGTAATTCAAAAATGCAACGTTTTTAATACTTTTTGCAAAAATTGAAAAAAGACTTTAAAAAAATTACGAAAAAACGGGAAATTTTAAGCAAAATCACGTTTTTACAAACTACATTTTTTTAATGTAGTTTGTAACAACTTGAAATTTTCACCAAATCTTTATATTGGTGTTCTCTATACATAGTTAAGTTTTCAAAGTATTTTGACATATTTTGACTTATTTATAGACAATTTAAATTTTCGATATTTGTAAAATTTTTTTTTTAAACACCTATAAAATTTTTTTGGCTGGCCGAAAACTCTCAAAAATTTAATACAAGGTTTACAACAAGCTTAACTTATCTTCACTAGAAAATATCGGTGATTGTTTCACTCAAATTTTTTTTATAAGCTCATAAAGCTTAAATTTGTATAAAATGTGTGTCAAAATCACGATAATTTGCAAGTTATTTTGTAGATAAAAATTCATAAAATTTTTTCTGTTTATACTTAAGGTTCAAAATTTTGACACTAGTTTGTCCATAAGCTAATCTTCAAAAATATATAAAAAAATTTCTACCGGACCAAAAGGAAAAAATTTTATGACCGTTTGAAATTTAAATTTCTACGAAATTGCATAAAATAGCGATTTATGGTCAAACGATTTTAAATATTTGTTATAATTCAAAAAGAATAAGTTGCAGAAACTTGAAATTTTCACCAGTTGTTAAAATAGACATTTCCTTTATGTCATATTTTTTTAAAATATTATATTGATTTTTAAGCCACTTATAGGCATTTAAAAAATTCGATTTTTTACATTTTTTTTTTTTATAATCGGTGATAAAAAAAAATTGACTAATACAAAATACTTGAAAATTTAATAGAATATTCCACATAAGTAGTTTTTATTGTGATTCAAAAATAATCAAAATCCATAGACACAATTTTTTTATAATCGTTTGAACAGCGAATATTGACATAAAATTATATTTTACATATAATATAATATATAAAATTCTAGACTGACAAATCATATCGGTTTTTTTAAAACGCTCTAACTCAAAAACGAAAAACCGCAACAACTTGAAATTTTCACCAAATCTTTATATTGGTGTTCTCTATACATGGTTAAGTTTTCAAAGTATTTTGACATATTTTGACTTATTTATA